>JAFBJR010000262.1:1195604-1322385 GCA_016785285.1 Brachirus orientalis
GTATGATTTTCATGACAACAAAATTTAAACTATTCCCCCTAATGACTTTTTGTATGATACCAAGGTATGTTGAGCTTTCTTAAAAATATGGTTATATAAATTCAATTTCTTCCCAAATGAATGATATCTCTTTGTACCACAGTTTAGCCTTCAAGTGCACATTCACACAGTTCATCTGTTGTAAATAATAATACTTTTTAAATCACACCTCATTCACACCCATTCAGACCTAGGGGTTCAGTGTCTTGCCCAAGGCCTACAGATGACAGGAACCGGGGATCAAAACAATGACCAGAAACACTTGCTATATACACATATATACATATACGGGACATGTGGGCAGAGTGAAGTGGAATATGAAAAAAAACTCACCTAATCTCACTCCAATTTAAAAGCATTTGTGAGGAAGAGGAGGATGAGGGAGCAAATGATTCTACTGGGAATTAATCATTCTCCTCTTAACTATTCTTAGCTAAATTTTGTCAGCCCTTGTATGCCACTGTATTTTAAAGTTGGCTGTAAGTGTGGTACTTCAGTAGGTCAATATTTTCTCAGGTGGTACTTGGTATAAAGGTTTGAGAACCACTGGTATAACCAATGTAGTTTCAAGTATACAGTACTGTGTAGGTTGTCTCAAGGCACCACCAGCTTTGTTGTTTTTATGTCCGGACTCTGGATTGAATGATGTGGCTGAAAATTTGTCTTACATATTAGCAACTTCTGATGAATTTAATTCATAAAACATGTGTATATAATGCTTAAGCACATCTTGAATAAATCTGGAGTAATAGACCTTTTTCACAGCAGATATCTTTTTTGACAGAAGTTGTAGGACAAACACAGTCACTCCAAATATAAGAGAGCCAGGGTCATACTATTGTTCAAATGTAAGGGTAGATCATTGTCTGGAAAGGGTGTAGTCACCTCCCATGTACTGTAGATAAAAATGCCTCTGTACACAATAGAACAGACCCACAACCAATCAGATAGGTCTGATTGGTTGTGTCATTGTGTTAAGAATGCCTCTTGCGTGTCATAGGGGGAAAAAATTGTTTGTGATTGGTTCCTTTTTTTAGGAGATTCTGAAGTTGGCAAAAATAGGCGTCCTTCCCAGATGTTTCTGCAGAGCAAAATGAAATTGCTGGCAGACTTGGCTGTGTTCACCCAGGTTCAGAAGATCACAATTAATACATGACAGTTTAAAAAAAAACAGCTTTTATAGGTTATTGTTATTTTTTGAACTGCATACATGTTTTAAAAATATTAATAATTCTACTCTATGGTCATTATAGCTTTGCTACAACAAACCAATGGTGGCCTAAGACCTTTGCAAAGTACTGTAGATGCTGATGAATTGTAGTCAGCAGCATCATATATTATTTGTTCTTTGTATATTATTTGTAATTTACATGGCTCTTCTCATTAGCAGCCATGGTGACCCTTTGTGTCCATCGTCACCATCTAATAGCCTAATCAAACTGTAAAGGGTGCACAAAAACAAATGTAGCTAATTTAACACCATGATACTGTACTCATTCTTTGAGGCATTTTTAGATATAGACATATTCTTGACAGTGTTTTTTGGAGAAAAAATTTGATATACAGTATATTAGAGTCTCCATCCACCAATGGCAGCAGCCTTTTGGCTATTTGCCCCCCAATACAAGGTATTACATTATCACCACATTCCTGCCATTACACAGGCCTTGTAACTATAGGCATCCATGTCACGACAATTTTCATCATCACTTTGTTTGAGCCTGCTAGTTCATCATCCACCACCGTACTGCCCCCTCCCACCTGAACTATTTTCACTATCAGAGGTCAGGATGTGGGTGTATAAAGCTCTTTTTTGCATTAACATTCAAGACAAACACTGAGTGTGCCCAAAGATTCTGTTGATGGCTGTTTGCATGAGAGATATTTCATGCAGCTGAGGGAGGTTTGTGTATGCCAGACAGGTGGATGGAAAAGCAGAAACAGTAAGACAGGATGAATAAGGTGTGTTCTCTTTGCCCTTGACCACACTTTGTTGATAAGTGAAGCCTTCACCTCCCATCCATCTCTTTTTTTCCCCAGACCATCATGGAGCAGTTCAACCCCTGCTTACGGAACTTTGTTGCCATGGGAAAGAACTATGAGAAAGCCCTTGCCAGTGAGTATTTTTTTTTCTCGTTTATTTTCTCTGCATTCCCTGGTTTGCTGCAGGTTCAGGCACACAGCCAAAGCAGCACTTTCACTGTTTATTATTCTTTCTCTCTTCCTCTATGTATCTGTCTACCTATATGTCCTTTTGTTTTACTAAAAATGGGAACAATATTTATCCCCCTGACAAATGAGCAGGTCTTTATCATGTGTCTCACAGCATGGCTTCAACAGGAGAGGTAATCAGGGAAAAACGAAAAGCCACTAAAACCCCACTTTGCAAGATTTGCTCGACCCACATATCTACTGTAAAGGCTCTGATTTGCAAGGAATGGGAGGACACACATCCACCCATGTGGTGCAATCACTGAAATTACTAAACAACAGAAATGACAAAAGGGGAGGCTTTCTAGATCTGAAAATTGGGAATGTTCCAGGTGTTTTTTTATATGTACAACACAACAGTTAGTCGCTAAATCTCATACAACACGGTGAATGTAAAGGCAACAGACGCATACAACTGAATGAGTCCAAATGCCTGGCAAACACAGGCTGGAGCTTATTGTGCAGTCCTGCTCATGACAGCATGAAGAGGATGAGGCAGGTACAGGGAATGGTAGAGTGGTTCCTGCTCCCCTTCTGCTCCTCCTCAACTGGTCATCTGTCTGACTTGCAGTCAGAGATGTGGTAATCCTGTCTGTCTGTTGCTTTGAGCCCCTCACCACACATGTCATTAGCTAAAGTTAAGTGTCCTTATAGATCCAGATTAGATACTAAGCCACCCTTCAATTGTGCATACAGACGCACACACACGCATACACACCCACCCTACAAAAGCAGCATCAGCAAGAAGGAAATGCCAGTTACTTGGAGATCTCTTTGAAAATGTGCTGCAGCTCCCACTCACACAAAAACACATGTATGTACTCTCTCCTCTCTCTCTCTCTCTCTCTCTCGCACACACACTCACACTTTTCCACATCAAGTGGTCTGTGTGGAGGTGTGGAGGTCTGTGTGAGATAATGGAGAGAAATCAGCTGTGATGCTCTGGGGGCTCGGCTCTCGGTTCTCAGGTGTTCCCCAGCACGAGGGGAAGGAAGAAACACGCAGCATCTACTGCAGTTGACTCAGCTGTAATTGGGATTAGCTTTAGCATATGTCCCTCAGTTTCGAAGCAGAGCTGTGAGGCTTCCAGCCTGGGAGACTTCCTCTATCACGGGGCTACATCTGTCTGCTAGAATTAGCCTGCCCCTGCAAGGCTATTGTTGTAACTGTGTCTCTCACCTGGCAGCTGTCTGCAGGCACAGGGCCCATCTGTCACCCAGACTGCTGTTGAATTCACCTCCAAAATGCAGCAACCATTATTCACCAGAGATGGACTGATTGACAGTCTGTAACAGTCTCAGTAGGGCAGAAGCCACTGGAAACGGAATCTGTCCTGTTCAACCTTTGCTGACTTGTGCCGGCCAGCAGCTGAAATAATGGGGGCAGAGGTGGTTATTGATCTGTGTAGTCAGGAGCACTCTTCAGTAAGGGAGTCAGTAAGAGAGAATAAGAGATATTACTCCTGATTAGATTAAGTTTACAGCTGAAGCATTGCATGTGTGTACATATAAATATGTACATGTTTGTACTGTATGTGCGTCACATTTACGACACACGGGTCATCAATGAACAGATTAGTTTGAAGAGTCAGGAAACACAATACATTTCTAGGCCATTTATAGGCCATTACAGTTGTGGTATCGATGGTAATGATTCCTTATGGCTCAGAATGCTGGCATGTACAAAGGGATGAATAAGATCAACAATGAATGCCTTAGGAAAATATGCTTCCAGCCAAATAGGTCTCGATTTCTGAAAAATAGGTATAGACTAAGAGCCAAAGTATAGCTGCTAGAGAGAAGATTTAGACACATTCAATGGGTTGTGTATGCCCTCAGAATGAACTGTATACCAAAGATTGCTCTAAGATGGACACCACCTGGCCACTCCAAGTCCTACACATAGCCCAGATGGGGCCAGAATGTCAGTGCCTTATGAGCCTCAAGGGCACTTTACTTGGTATTAATGCAAGAGCGAGGTTTAAATGGAAAGTTGTGGTGGAGGTTTTGTGACATGAGCACACCTTAAACAAAAATTCAGCAGGTTGAAGCCTTGTCAAGGGTATGAACATGCATCTACTTTTCATCATTATGTTACCCTGCTGTAGCTTAAAGGGTCTCAATGTATTTGTAAAAAATTAAGTGGAAGGTAGAAAAGGCCAGTGGTAATTTAACAGCATGTAGGTCTCTGCATGGCTGTGCTGTTTCCTTGGTTAAAAAAGGCAAAGTTTTCTCAGAGCTGCTGCCAGAGCTCAACAATGAGGAGAACAGTACCATTAATCTTTTGTTTTTCTTGACTCACACCACCTGATTTGCCACACACAAGTACTGATCTTTCAACACTGCATACAAGAAATATAGAGGAGGATTAATTCTTTTTGAAGTTGCTCCAGGAATACAATAATTGGCAAATTTCCTGTATGTTGCTTAAGTTAGCAGTCCCCACCCTTCTTGAACATTATAATTACCTTTGGGGTGGTAATGATAGTGTGAAGTGTGCAACTATCTATTTTATATTAGTTTCACCAAACAGCCTAATCTCATGACTGGATAAAGATTTGTGGAATTCTCAGAAATGTTCTCCTTAATTTACTGCCAGGACCCTGAGACTGAGCACACACTCTAGATTAGCGATAGGTGTTGAAATAGAGAGTTGTTTAATATGTATTTCAACAAAGTATTTCACTCAATATCTCAAGGGCAGCTTTAATGAAAGAAATCTAAATAATTAACTAAACTAAATTGAAACGAACTAACTTCTCTTTCCAGGTGGTCAACAACCTGTAAACAAAAGAAATATTTTTTTTAGTGGTTGTTCAACCAACAAGCACAGATAATCTGTCAGGAAAATAATTTCCTCCTCGCAATCAAGCATGCAGAGCGGCAACAATGAGATGATGTTGAGTAATTAGGAAGAAACATCAGTGGTGATGGCAAGAAACTGTGATTCACTGCATGAAATACGTGTGAGGAGAAGATGGGAGAAAAGAGTGTTTTCCTTTTCTTTTAGCATCACTGGCCAAAAAGATGTAAGCTGAGTTTTCACAAACCTTAACTGTATGTTTTTTTTCCACATTTTAAAAGATGCACTATTTTTGTAACCTTTACCTTGAATAACTATTTTTTTTTTTTTTTTGCTTGCTCTGGCTTCTCTTTTTGCTTGCAGATGTGACATTTGCTGCCAAAGGTTATTTTGATGCTCTGGTCAGAATGGGTGAACTGGCCAGTGAAAGTCAAGGATCCAAAGATTTGGGTAAGTGACTGACGTATACCTGTTGACCTCCATTATTTCCTCCTTTTTGCCATTTCTCTTTTGGTGATGGTCATGGTCACTCTGACCTTCAGCAGCACCATTACTACTTTTTACACTTTTATATACTCACATTACATCCAATATCTGTGTAAAAATGTAGCAGTTGAAGCCAAATGCCATTTAGAGTGAGTGTGTGGGTTGGCACGGGAGGTGCTTTTTAATGAGTATTTTTACCGAATCATTTTAGTCCTGATGCAGTTTATATTCTCTTTTTTTTTTTTTTTTTTTTTTTTTTGGGGGGGGGGAGGAAATAACTCTTTTTTTTATGGACCGTATTTTGTCAGTACACTGAAGCTGTACATCATTTATTTACAGCAGTGTAGATGATGGCAGCATGTTTTCATCCATCCTGAATATTCAATTTTAAGCTTTTTTCATGCAACTAGTAGGAGTTTGCCACTTTGGTGCATATGCAGTGTAATGTAATTTTTGTGGAAAATTGTATCAGTACAGCAGGTGTTAGACGTGTGCATGTCACGTCAACTAGGTGTGTCTGCTTGTGTTTGTATTGTCTGTCTCCAAATGTAAAGGTCAATTGGAGAAACAACACCTGGTTCTCTTATAGTGAGTTGTTTCCTAGGTGATGGGAGCCTGTGAGTGTATCTGTGTTTGCCGTCGCCAGCCCATGGGAAATCAGCTCTTGTTTGAAGGGATTCTCTTTTTTGTGGTTGTGCTTTCAGCTGCTTGATCTGTGTAGAAGTGCAGTAGCTATTGATTTGACAGGGACTTTGTTATAGTAGAGCTGAAAAAGTCTGGGTTTCCATCAGCCCATCCGACAAGGAGTGATATTAAAGTTCTTCCCAGGAATCCCTCCCTCCCTCCCTCCCTCATTCTCTAGCTCGCAAACCCTGTAAGGTTTTCTATTGATTTCAAAGTTTACAGTTGTACTATGTTGAACCGAGCTCCACTTACAGTAGCTAAACCTTTCAAGCCAAATATTCCTCAGCTGAACTTGTCATTAATAAAAGTGCAAAATATATGTAATCTAATCCGTGTATCAATGTAGTCACCTCTTTGTCACACGGGGGGGGGGCAGAAAACTGATTACATTTTCATAACTCCTGTCTGGAAGATGTTTTGCAAGGCACTGGATATTTAAAATGACTCATTCTCTCAGTCAAACAACTGATCGTGTCTGTCAGTAATGCCGTCTCTTTCTGTTTGTGGTTATCAAGCTACAGCAAAGACTGAATCATTTTATGTTGTTGATCTGAGAAAGCATTTTACATTGGACATTGTACCAACTTCTGACCACCCAATTCTCGTCTGCATACCACTCAAGTTTCCAGGGGAAGGGTTGGTCTGACTTTATTTTCCAGCCATATGGGGGGGGTTTGTATTATTTGGCAACACCATGAGCTCTATGCCAGTGCCTTGACCTTCTTTCTGATCATGTGTCGGGGTGAGGTCAGAGCTTCCTGTTTGACAGATGACAGAAATATCCCCACGTATGAGGAAAACATTGTACTGGAGGTCAGCCAAACAAAGCCTTGTCCATTTAGTTTGACAACATATATCACTGAGATATATTGGTTTGATTCTTATCTTAATTTAATACACAAATAGGCTTTTTTTCTCCAAATTATTATGAGTCTTGAAAAGACAGATGGAAGGAGAACTGTTGGGGTCACTTAAACCCCAGGTACTTTTGGAAGGGAAAAGGAAAAAAAAAAAAGACTTTGTACCTCCAAAAAACTTGAATCGAAAAACTCACCAATGGATTAAGATTAAGGTAAAATGTCTTTTTTTTAGAGCTTATGGCATAAAAATGTAATGAATTTAGTCTGATCTATTTATTTTCACAGATGTTCCATATGACGTGTGTGATTTGTTTTTCATTAAAGGACTCTTGTCTAAGAATGAATGAAATCTAATGGTGATATAGCAGATTGTGACAAACTGAGGACTCATCAATTCACCCCTTCCTTTCTCAATTGTTTGGAACTACAGTGACCTTCACATACCAGAAAGTTGGTCATTCTTCTTTGTTTCCATTGTAAGGTTCCACTTCAACAGTGGACATACAACTCTTCAGCTGGTTTGTCTCCTCAGGCTGCTGTGGAAAAATGGCCACACAAAAGGCAGCCCCCATAAAGCAGTACTCTTTCTTAAAGTATATATGAAAAGCTTATTATTCTTAAGCTTATTACGAAACCAAATCAAGTTTAATTTTCAAGAGATTATATATTCATTCAGGCTGACTTATGTATAGTTTATTAGATTTCTGCCAGTAAACCTTCCTCAACATTTCAAGCTGGACCTTTTAAAGTGCATAAATACTAGAGGTGGACCGGATCACAAAGTCCAGTTACTTTCATATCACGAGTTTGAGTCACTGCATCAGTTCTATGGCCTAATGTTCCAGCATTCATAGTTTTGTTTTTTTTTCATCATTTATCCTTAAGGACATGTCATGCAATCATGCAGAAACTGAAATAATTGGGCAGCTTGATCAGGCACATCATTATAGCAATCCTAAATCAAAGTGATGTGAGATTTTTTTTTTTTAACCACAAGAGGCGAGGCAATGCTCCATTTAAACATTAAATTCAGTTCAGTTTTATTTGTATAGCGCCAGATCACAGCATACATTATCTCAAGGCACTGTACATAGTAAGTCCAAAACCTTTACAGTATTACAGAATGATAAGAAACCCAACAGTTCACATAATGAGCAACCACTAGGCATCAGTGGAAAGAAAAAAAACAGAACCAGACTCAAAGATGTGCGGTCATCTACATAGACTGGTTGGGATGAAAGGGGAATGGGGGACAGGGGAGAAGTGGGGGACAGAAAGGGGGGGAGAGAAAGAAAAAAGAAGGTAGTGAGGGAGAGGCAGAAGAGAGAGAGAGAGACCAGGAGCAAATATACAACAGTTATATCAAGTTTAGAATTAGTTATGTCATGTTTATAGAACTATGGTGTCATTTATACAAACAGCAGCAGAGATTATTGATAAGAAATTGTACTGATGAACTTTGAATCATACTATAATAATAATGGCAGCAATACTACTGTTAGTGATGATGATAATAATAATAATAATAGCATTGAAAACTGAATCTGGATCCTGCAGCCTGCTAGATGAGGACAGAGAGAGAGAGGACAGGAAGGAAGGACAGAAACGGGAGAGAGAGAAAAATGCCTTTACAATTCAACTTCACTCTGACTATATTCAATTTAATTTTAAAAACAAACTATGTAGATATCTTCAATTTAGGATAATTGAAGGTATCTTAAACTTGAAATATGAAAATTCACAATGATGTATTGTAGATATCGATAATGACAAACCCAATCCACATGAATGGCAAAAGTAACATCATTCTGACTAGTAAAAACTGAAGTACGGATAACTGCAACATACTAGTTTTGACTAGTAAGAGTAACATTGCATATATCGATAGTGAATATCCCTTCTACCTATTAAATGTTAAAACTGCCTGCCATACACTCCATGCCTCCACCTCGGCTCGCTTCATATCAATAAATAAATAACCAAAACCACTTTACTGGGTTACTGGTGTAAGGCCTATTTATAAGCCCTATTTATACTACATTTTCATCCATTTTATATCTGTCCGTCTGTCCCAAACATTATTTCATCACTACTCTACATGCCTCTAGGTGTCTTTTCCATTGGTATGGACACTGCACCATAGACCAAATGGTACACACCTGCCCAGAACCGTGACCTGCGTACCACACGGGAAGTGAACCGTTAAACCCCTAATAAATACTGTAAATTATTAACTTGTCTAAATTGCTAATGTGTGTATTTATGGATACCTTATAGATAGCATCTCTACTGAGGTGACTCTGATGCTCACATATGAATGTGCGTACATATGTTTGAGTTCTAACTCCCTGTTAATGCCATATAATTAGCACATATTCACACAACAGTAAGGAAATCACTTGGAAAACACTACTGTCTGGTGCTGATTACATAATCAACACATAAACACAAACCAAACCCTGGCTTCTTTAGAACACAATGTGTTCTAACAGGAATCCACCCTAGATTTGAGTACATACTATATATGTATGCATGGTGGTTGTGTGCATTTTCTGTGCATGAATCTCTTGCCAGTACTGTGTGTTTATGCAGGCGAGGACTCTTTTAATCCACTTGTGTATATCTCTGCCTAAAGAGACAGAGCCCCCCCCCCTTCTCTCTCTCTCTCTCCAGCCCCACT
Organism: Brachirus orientalis; assembly: GCA_016785285.1. Classification (NCBI taxonomy): domain Eukaryota; kingdom Metazoa; phylum Chordata; class Actinopteri; order Pleuronectiformes; family Soleidae; genus Brachirus; species Brachirus orientalis. Next base: position 1,205,367 of record JAFBJR010000262.1, read on the forward strand.
ACTCCCACACACTGCCTCCCACATATCCTCCTCTGGTTGGGCTAATCATCGCCTGTCACTTTGCCACCCACTCACAAATGCATACACATGCATGCACTCTAACACACACACACACACACACACACGCTCACACACCTGCTCTTCCTCCCTCATCCCCCTCTCATTCCCTCTGTTTCTGCCATCCTCCTCTTCTTTTTATTCCTCTTCAAGTAGAAGGAGTTGAGCACATATTACCTCAGTGACATTTATGGCTTTCCAAACCTTCTAGGGAAATACGGGAAACCTAGGGTTTATGGGTCCAGAGATACTTAAGACAATCCCACCCAACCAGTTCTGCTCCATTGGGATCGTTATTTACTTACAATGTCTGTTGCAAAAGGAGAAATGTATACAGTACGTTTTATTGCCTGTTAAGATTTTTAGATTTTTTTTTCATCATCCTTGGAGCTTCTTCATCTTTGCTGTGACTGACATAAGCAATAGGCTAAATTTTCCACAATATAAAAACGTTTGATTGGCTCAAATGTAGTGGGATTGGCAAAATCTAAAATAAATGTAAAATGCATTGTTATGCAGAAGAAGCTAGGCAATATTGTGGACATGCTGATGTGTATGTGGGCAGTTGTCATGTTTTTCTCATGTTTTTTTTTTTAATATGGTGCTGAATCTAAAATGTTTGCACAGTGGAGGAGTGGGTCGTCTTCCAACTGCTAGGATGGTGGTGAATCCCCTGCTCTGCGAGTCTACAAGCTGATGTATGTCTGGGCAAAATACTAGCTCTGTTAATGTGCAATATACTGTTAAACTGCCACCAAAATGGTGAAAATGTTGTTTCTTTACATGTTACCAGAGAGTTTATGATAGTATTCTGTACAAAAACTGATGACCTGCAATGTTCGTGGACTCGATGTGCTCTACATAAAAAGATGTTCAGGTCCACAGCATGAAAAAAGCTGTGGTATGACGTAAACAACAATTATCGACAATTATTTCATCATCATTTTTATCAGCCACAAATCATTGCAGCCCTAGTGTGAATGCGTGAATAGCAAAACTGTAGTGGAAGAGCAGGTATTAAACCACATACCAGAAGAATGTGGTTTAATTCCATGCTCTACTATTCTACATGCCGATGTATCCGTTGGCCAGATACTCATCACACATCTAGAGAGATGTGTGATGGAAAAAACAATACACGGGGATGTGTTTTATGAATGTGTTAATAAGTGAACGGAAAACCTGTATTTTAATGCCTAGTTGTCATCAAGACTTGAAAAGTTCTATAAAAATACAAACCATTCACCATTATGTTGTGAATGGTCCGTATTTTTGATATAATCAAGGCAGAAACATCACACTAGTTGAAAAAGCAACATAAAATATTGATGTCGTCGTTGATTGTAATGTTCTGGTGCAACAATGCAGGTCTGTTTTATGACTTACTGGTATGATCAGCTTGTCTTTAATGTCCTTAGGTGAAAGCACAGTCCTGCTGTGTTTCACTGTTTGAAGAGTGAGAGTAACACGTGTATAGAGCACAGGAATAATGCATTACAGTATGTTAAATCCCAGGTGGCTTTCCAGTTCACTCTATCCTAACAACTCAATAAACCTCCCTCTTGACATTTTAGATGAAAAAACAAAAACAAAAAAAAAACCAAAAGCTTAACAGGAGTGTAAGGTGTTTACTGTTCAGCATCCTGCCAGAGGAAATCAAATACCTCTCTATTGACTCTTGCAACCTTGCTAATTGCCGCATTTTAATAACACACATGTATGATTCAGCAAAAAGAAGTGCCTTTTGGGAAATAACATGTGTCAGGTATTAAAAAAAAAAAAAAACTAGGCCATAATAAACTGAACTCATGCAGTGGATTGCCGAAGGTTCCCCTGGAAAGAATGCCAATGGGAACAACTTATAATAAAACATTCTCTCAGGGAAAATCAAGAATCAGAATTGTTGTATTTAATTTATCTAGAATATGTCTTTTACATCCCTTCTGGTAAAAGGACGCCATCTATAATATTTGTTATAGATGTTATTTGTTATTTGTTATAGAACAGTTGAGAGTAGTGGTGATGGATGAAGTGTAGTATACTGTGATATCTGAATGAGCAGTGCATGCAGCTCTCTCTCTCTCTCTCTCTCTCTCTTTCTCTCTCTTTTCCTCTGTTTCCCCTCTCTGTCGCTCTGTCTCCAGTCTGGCCTACCTCTCTACCTCCAGCATCTGCCCCTGTTTAAATGAGAGCAGAGGAGCTCTTTTCTTAGCTCTGTGCCTCCATCCCAGGGGTCCCTGCCTTCTCCTGCTCTATTTCTGAGACACGCACTGCATGATGGGAAACTGATGGCCCCCACATGTTCATTCTACACACATCACATTCACGCTGCCCTTCATTTGTTCACAGCAGTGGCATGTGCTTAAGGTGAGCTTAGATCCATGTGGGATGATATGAACAGGACTTCCCAAAATCTCTCTCTCTCTCTCTCTCTCTCTCTCTCTCTCTCTCTCTCTCTCTCTCTCTCTCTCTCTCTCTCTCTCTCTCTCTCTCTCTCTCTCTCAGTTTACAGGCATGTGCACGCTTGTCAGAATATTTAATGTAATTTCTCAATGACATGCTAATGTTTAAGTCTGATCAAACCACTGTGTCCATTGTGTCATCAGTTTTGTATTGTGATGCATTTAAATGCTCATTTTGTAATTGTATAATTTGTGCTGTATTTTGCATTATGTCCAATGCCCCCTTTGAATATGAGATTGCATGGACTGAAACATAACATGATAAACAAGTGTTTTAGCAGCAGCAGGGTTTTGTTTTTCTCATTCAGTCTGCCTGCTTTGAAATGGGTTCTAATCTAAAATCTTCTGGAGTCAGTCTGCACACTTGCTTGTTAGTCCCAGTCTGACTGGGAGCTAACAAACACAGTATTAGGGCCATAAAATATTAATGCCATTTTCTCTGAATGTTATAGTTGTGCCAAGAATTGCAGTGTTTTTGAGAAAGTTCCTAATTCACTTGCATCTAAAACTAGATTATAAATGTAAACCATGTCTTAAAGAGAGTCAAATGTGAATAAATGCTCATTCAAGTCTTAGTATTGGTAAAAAATGTGTGACCTGATTTAATGACTCCAAAGGCTCTGAATCATCCTACAGCGTTGAACCAGGGAGCTGTGTGAAACACCAGGCAGTCTACCATTCTTCCATCAGAGGTGCATATTCGAACATGCTCTGTCTGTGTGTAAAGACCCTCACTGACCTTTTTTCTCAGACCTTACTGACTGGATCAGATAACACACACACACACACACAATTAAAGAGCTCAGTGTGGGTTTTCACTCAGCCCCTCCTTAAATCTCCATACCTCAACAGGTAGCTGCATGACTCTGCTCTTTTCCAAATTGCCTCCACTCAAGTGCAAACAACTCTGTTACCCAGTTTTGGAGAAATCAGCAGTATCATGAAAGCTAAAAATGTTAAAGGAGTTTAAAATGGTTTCTTTTCTCATTCACTGAGCATATTTAATGTATTCTTTAGGGAGTTTTTTTCTTTTACTACCACTTTTTGTCATTTGTTAGAGCAAATAGGTTGTATTAAATATCTTCACTTCAGTGCTGTGGTTCCAAAGGAAGTGTACTTGCATATGTGCACACTTGCACAGTCACCCTGAGTCACAGCTATTACCATGTCTCACACATTACCCCGCTGTTCCATAATACTCTTAACCTTGTTTTTTTCCCTCGTGACATTCAATGGCATCCAGATTCTGTAGGTGGTATTAACATCACTGTACTGTTAAAGCACACACATGCACACACATACACATGCACTTAACACAGGTGACTCTCCAGGTGGGATTCACTCCCCCTTAGGGGAAGTAGATGCTGATGTAATGATAACTGATAGTCAGGGTGGGGACCTTTTTTTTTGAAAAGCATTTTGAAAAGCAGCACTTTGCAGCTGCTGCCCCTCATCTTGCAACTTCTCCCATGGCAACGACCCTAGCATTATCCCGCTTCCATGACAACCCATAGTGAATCCAGCTTGACCTTCACCAATGATTCAGTGTCTCTACATCCACCTCCATCCTCACCCTCCCTCCAGCTTGTCTCTTGTTCTCTCTCTTCAATGTCACAAACTTCCACCTTTTTATGTTTTTTCCACTCCATAGCCCACATTTGGTTTTTCTGTTTTTTTTTTGTTTTTTTTTTCTCTCTCTCTCTATCTCTCTCACTACCTGTGTGGGTGTATCATTGCTACTGTTACACAAGTAGTTGGTCCATCTACACAAGCTGATGTCATACTTGAGGGCACAGTCTGTTCATATGCACCAAAGTCCTGTGTTCAGGCTCCCTCGTCTGACTGTGGATTAAGCCAACAGGCATGTGGCTGCTTGTTGCTGTGCTACAGGTGCAGATCAACCTAAGTTCACCTCCCAACAAAGAAGCTATTATTTTCTCTCAGCCAGGGAGACAGGCATACTTTGAAAGTAAACTGGGAAATATTGATACAGGCATGACAAGTCTTTGAGGGTTTTATTTATTTGTGTGTGTGTGTGTGTGTAGTTGGATGTCTGCGACTGAGGGTTACATGCTTTTGTGCGTTTTGAACAGCTTGTCACCGTGGTATCGACAGGTCAAGTCAATTTTAGCAGGTATGCGGAAATCCCTGTCAGGCCAGAAGCTTTTCCACCTAGTCTCACGGGTTGTGTCATGCCTGCGAACATTAATATTGCACAACACATTCAGATTTCATGTGTCTTTATGCATTTCTTCATAGGATTTTCTGTTTCTGACTGCCCATGAAGGTTGCAGTGCAATTTTCTGTTACTGTTGTGGGATATGATATCAAAGTTGCCATGGTAACTATTTGCATCTCCAAAGTGTGATATATTCCTCCCCCCCCCCATGCTTTGGCATTGTGTAATAATGGAACTGCTGATGACAAAATGAGATCCGTCGCTTAATCATTCATTCTTTACCTTCCTAGCTTCTTACGAACACCCTGTTCTGTTGCCAGTTTTCTTGACGAGCATGTGTGTGCTTGTGTGGTGATTCGATGGCTGCTCATTTGTTTAATTTAATAGATCCAGCTAGTTGAAGCTGCCAGCACAATAGCAGGGTTTCTAAGCCTAAAGGGCTGTGATCAGGGATGAATATCTTTAAGCAGCTTAGTAGGCCTGCTGGGAAGTGACGGGATGCCTTGGCCTGTTTTCCCCTGTGAGATACAGAATTAGCAGACAGGTTGCCCCATGAGCAAAAGGCCTGATAGTCTTGGGTTTGCAGGATTTTAAGGGCACATATATATAAAACAAAGTATAAAGAGTTCAATGCAAGTGATGCAAGTGAAGAAGGCCATCATTCGGCTGAGAAAACAAAATATTAGTAGTGGCCTAATCAACAATTTGGTATGTTCTTAAAAAAGAAGGGATCCACAGATGAACTGTAAAACACATTTCACACAGATATTTTAAAGTATTGTTGAAATATTTTTAAATAGGGAAATCATAATTTTCCTCATTTATATTTTATAGTTCACAGCTGAACTCTTTTTTTTTAATGAGGCTTTACTTTTGCTCTCCATGCAGCATTCACAAGCAGTAAAGGGAGACCACATTCGTTCTAATCCCAATTACGATTTTGGCTTCTCGCAAAGGTGATCATCCAATATTGAAAATGGATGCTCTACCAACAGCAATCAAGCACTCCCTGAACAGCTGCCTGACTGCATGCCTGCATGTGCCTGTTACAACTGCTCCTTTTGCCTTCACAAGTTTCCTGGCTGTAGTTTGAACTAGTAACACTACATTAATAGATAAATACATACAGTAATACAGACAGATAACATGCATAGCATATCAATTACTAAAGTAGTCTAGGCAGAACATGAGAAGATGGAATGGCTCCCTTTGCTACTCTCTCTCTCTCTCTCTCTCTCTGCATATTTGAAAGTATGAGATATGGTGGGTGCAAGGAAGAGGTTACAGAGATCACACTGTTTTGGTAATTGCTCAGAAGTCCAAAGGGGGCAATAGAGGTTCTGGACTGGACACCATAGTTTAACTATAATTAGATATACATGTAGTCAAACTCAGTTGTAATGCAGTATGTCAAATTTTGTGTCATTGCTATCTGTATACGACTACATTATGAAGCTTCATGACGGGGGTTAAAAGTATAGCAATACCAACTTCATTACAAAAATATCAAACAGCACTTTATTTCTTTTTACCTCTTATGTTTTTGTGGATCAATTGCTGTGTACATTGTATTTTCTCCCTTTCCTCCTCTCCCTCTAAAGCTCCAACCTGCTTTGCTGCCTTTTTGTCACACCTCCTTTTGCTTCCCTCCTCCTTTGCCACAGTCACTTGAGTGTTGTCTGTCTGCAGCAGTTTTTGTACTGGCTGGCTGTTGAGGAGAGACCACTCCAAAGCTCTTTGGTGAAATCTGTTAAGTCTGTTTCTGAAAACACTTCTCTGAAGAAGCTTTACTTTCACTCGGCAATAGTTTGAGATGTACTCTTCTAGGTCAGATTTCAAATAATGATAAGGCAATTAGAGGAAGGGGTGGGGTGAAAGGAATCTGTGCACAATTAGGTGTTGCACTTCACTTTATGCAGTTCCTTCGACCACGTGTTCTTTTTCAGCAACCATAAAAATAGCTGCGGTAAGACAGTGGAAGTTGATTTGTTTGTTATTCATTCAAGTATGTCTGGCTAAATTAACATTTAAACACTGTTTCCACAGAGATCCCAATTACAGCCTTGGTCACTTGAAATTCTCACCTTTCAATAAACACAAATTAGTTCTAGATATCATAGTTAAACCTTAGGGGCTTTGGACCTCTTGGCCAGGAAAATGTGTGTGCCTCATTTTTCTGTATGTGAAGATCTCATGCTGTCTTTCCACCAGGCCTCTTTGTGTGTCCTTTGCTCAATGTAGCTCTTTGTGTTCCTTTTCTTGACAATGCACTGCATATTCAGAAGAGGCAGCCTGTAGGTATATGAAAATGAAACACTCTTACTAGCTGCATGACTCTTCTTTATCTCTTCCCTTTTGTTTTGTTCCCACTTTTTTTTTTATCCATTTTTATATGAAGACAGAAAAGGACAATGTGTTACTGTAAATTTCCACTCGACTTAATGACATACATGCTTGAAGAATCAAGTTCTACAATTTCATTGATAGACAGTAGTTTCCTTCAGTATTGTTTTTCTCCACATTTTTGGCACTTGTCATTTCTTGTTGTTTCAGTGTCTCTGTTTTCTGTTAACTCGAGCAAAACAACAAAGCCCATCTTCTCTGTCATTGTCCCAGTTAAAGTCACTTGTCCTTTATGTGTTTATGTGTCTCGTGTTGCATGAGCACTGCACGCTGGGGTCTCTCTATTTCCCTCGCTTCCTTTTTTCCCTGTCTTCTTTTTCTCTTTATTTTTCCATTGTTCTCCTTTCTGCTCCTCTGCTGTAGAAATGCTTGTGGTGTTGAGTGTTGTTGATGTGTTCTCTATACTTCTTCCTCTTTCTCTCTGTGCAGGGGATGTGCTGTTCCAGATGGCTGAGGTCCACAGACAGATCCAAGTGCAGCTAGAGGAGATGGTTGGTATTCCAAGCTTAATTTTTTTTTCAGCTCTCGCTATAAAACTTGGGATGTGTAAGGGCATATAATGCAATATTTCAACAACACATAAATGTAAAATATGTGCAACAGCATCCTTTTTAGCATTTCAAACTGTTACTGCAGTCCCAATTAAAAACATTGTAGGAGCATAGTTGCCAGATTTTCCGAAAATACGTTAATTATGCTCGGCACTGCTCGGTACCCCGTGTTACGCTGTGTTCATAAACAAACACATAGGTATGCATAACTGTCCTACCATATGTGTTATATTTATAAACACTGAACCTATTGGGTCAGGTTTGCATGTCAGCAACAGGTGGGAAGTGTATCTGCTTGAACAGAGAGAGAGAAAGAGTTTTAATGCATCTCAACTGCAGGCCGTCTTTTTAAGAGGGGTAGTGAAGTTTTTTGGGTTTGCTATTGTTCAGTATTTCAGCTTGCTTGGCAAGTAGCTGCTCTCTGCTTGCTCTGCTGGCGTCCTTTGTGTTAATGTGCTCTGTTTTTTGGAGGGTATTAGTAGGTGGATCAACAAACCAAAAAACCAAACCAAAAGGTAAACAGATTTTGCGGGCTGCAAATAAAAATTTGTCTTTTGAATATACTGGCTGCAGCATTGAGTATCAGTGACGTCGGTGTTTCACTATAACATGTATCCTTTGTCATTTTATATATTAGTATAATGAATAATGAATGTTTTAGAACCTTTTAAGATATGACCACAAGCTATTATCATATGTGCTAATGTGGTGTTGGGGACATACCTCACGATGCTGCTTATTAAATCTGCCGAGGCCTCGACACAGATTTGTCTCTGAGCTCTTCTGCAGTACAAAGCGAGCATGACAATTAAATGAACATGAACTGTTACTGAGTCAACAGGCAACGCTGACCTCATATAAATCCAAACCGCTAACTCAGGAGGTGACGGTTGAAGTCAAGCGAGTTAATTGAACAATGTGGCATTCTGGGTAATGGGCTTGTTTAACAAGTTATTCACAGTCAATACACTATTAGCCTCAAGTTCTTCTTATGTTTGCAGGTTGATGTGTTCATTACTCTGTTGGGGCAAATATCAATTAACCATCAATATGATGAATGAATGATTTAAGTGAAACGCGAATAGCATATTATGCATGAATATAGATGCTACATGTCAAAGCCACCTAAATGCAATTACATATTGGCTACATGTTGTGAATCAGTGAGATCTGTAATGTAAGAGAAGCTTCACTGTCTGACTGTTGGTAACATGTATTCAGTATTTATAGCTTTTGATCCATTGTGAATAGTTTAAAGTTCAAATTCTTTCTTTCATCCTTTCTTTTGAAACATCCACTTTTCCATTGACATAAATATGATAAGCAGGTTATTGAGATGTTGTTGTGCTTCTTTCCCCAGTTGAAATCCTTCCACAACGAGCTGCTCTCTGAGCTGGAGAAGAAGGTGGAGCTGGATGCTCGTTATCTGACTGTGAGTATCTGATTGGCTTGTTTTTTTTCCCCCCTCCAAAGCCTGAGGGCAGCTGCAAATCATCTCATCGTAGTGATTTATGTTGCCTTTGATCAAATTCCTTAAGTTTTGACTGATAACAGAGAGGAAGGTGAAACTGTGTGTTGACATCTGGATCAAAGTCGGTCTGTGAGACAGTTAGAGGATGTGTCTGTAAATTAAAAAAAAGCACTGATTATAAACCCATTTTTGTTGAATATGTGTGTGTATGTGTAAAATCACTTTGGAGCTGGTCTACATGTGATATCTTTAGAATGAGTGGGTTGCAGCCTGAGTGTAGAGCAGCACTGATGTGCGTTGTGTTGGGGGATGGGATAATATTGCCAGACATTGTATGCTATTGTGCTGTATTATTGGAAGGACCACGTTCAGAGCTGCTATGGCTCACACTGCTCTCTCACAAGTACATTTCAAAAGATAACAGCATCTGATCAAAAGAGGATGCTTTTCTCTTTAGTTAAACCTATAACCACATATATTCTGATGTAAACCATGTCGATGTCATCTTTGACATAATTTTATTGCGGAAAAGACAATGAAATGTTTCCTTCTTCCTACAGATGCCTTAGCCAGTTCAGTCCTTCTTGTCTTCTGTGTATCTGTGAGATTTTAATACCCATTATTTTTAATGAATTCTCTACAGATCTGCAGCACCGATCATAGCAATCATTTTTGCCTCAGACTTTGTGAATTAATCATCTGAAATTTAGACTCTGTTCCAAAATGCTCAAAAGAAAATCTTTTTTTTTCTCCCAGTTTTTAGCGCATATGATTTTCCCAGTGGTGAATCTTTCTCTATTCTCTCTTGCCTCAGTTAATGGCTCAGACAACGTTTACATCACTCTCCCATCATTACACAGAGCACCAAGCATTTAGGTATGAACCTTAAAAAAGGGAAACACATATTCTCAATGCTGAGAGGCATTTCAGCCTCGGTAAAAAAAAGGTCAGATTATCTGCTTATACCAAAGTTTGCCTTTGCTGTCCACTGTGGCTCTGTGTCGATTAAAGCATACCAATTATCTTTGTGCGATGGAGAATTATGGTTACAGGTGCTGGTAACTCGCATCTCAAGGCTTTAATTAATTAGCAGTAGCCTTCCAGCTCAATGAGGCAGATGCTCCAGGTATTATATTATTTACCAAGTATTTCTCTGGAAACTAAAAGAAAACTTCACTTCACCAACTGTGTCTTCTCTAATCATTGCTGTGATCTATGCGAGGAGGGAACCCCCCTCCAGGGAGTCTCAGTCTCTGGAAGTCACAGAGTAAATAAGAAAACATATTGGTTTAGCTCCTTTTATGAGTCATTCCTTGGTTACAAAGATATCACCTGTGAAAAAGTTTTGTGTAGAAAAATAACAGTATTCCCATCAATATTTCAGAGAAGCTTTTCAGTTTACCGTTGAGAGGCTCATACATAGTTATTAAGAGCTTTCCATTCAGACCTAAGCAACTAATACCATCTATCTCCATTACGAAACACAAACATAGCACATGTCATAGTTTTAGTCCTCCATTGCCAGGAATAACCTAACTTCTGCTCCTTTTCTGCTAAATGATGCCCAGAGGATACCTGCTTAGATGCTCAGCGTCTTACACTATGCAAATGTGGTTGTTGAACCCGCATGCATGAGCTCCTCTCCGCCAATTTTGTCATGCACAGAAACCACATGAGCTTTGTCACACCAGACACAGTAACTATAGCAACAGAGCTGGTAGGGCCCGGAAATAAAGTTGTTTTTCCTTGATAGATAAATAATTAAATGCCCAAATTAAATAAATTAAATGAATAAACTCTGGCTGTAAAAGGACTAAGCCAGTCATTTTGCTTGTTCTATAAATTATACATTATTATGGTTCTTTTCTCTTTTTTTGCCCACTTTGCAGTCAGTGTTTGATTTTTTTGTTCTTTTCACTGAGAAAATCGACTTGAAATCTGCTCAAGATGCATAATCAGTTACAACGGATGTTCTAAGAGACACCATAATGAGCTGTGCTGATGCAAAATCAAAGCTAGAAAACAAACAACAGACAAACATGGAGCGTTTTAAGAGTCATGTGAATTAGCTTGTCTTTTGATTAAAGAGAAAGCTTCTAGATGCCAAAGCCTTGTTCAATGTGCCACTGCCAAGAGGGAGTTTATAAAGCACCCCCCACCACCCCCACCCCATCGTCTGCAGTGCTACACAGTAATCTCCATAACCAACGGGAGGTTTTCCAGTGGAGTTTGGCTCACCATATAAATTTGCAGAATTCCTTGCAGCCATTTACTTAAGATTCATTGAATGACGCATTCATAAACTTAAGCTCGGATTCATGTATTAAATATCTGAGTATTAATATATCAAATATCTTTTGGAAAAGGATGGTTTACCTGTTCAAAAATATTAGATCTTACAGAAATGTCATGTCGTAAAAATACTCAGAAACAGTTCACTGCATTAAGCACAAATTGAATTGGGTCACAATTTTTAAATAGTGGGAAACACTGCTCTAATGTATATTTCTCACATTCTTCTGCAACATGATTTGTATTACTACATTAAAAAAAAGTTACATTTAGTCGCTGCTACAACTGGTATGAAAATATGATAATATGTTATGAATTTGCCCATCTACATGGCTCATCCTCTCTCACCTGGACTTTTTAATTATCATTCTAATTTTGCGTTTGTCCTATGCTGCTTGCCCCACATAGGCTGCCCTTAAGAAATACCAGATGGAGCACAAGAGCAAAGGGGAGAGTCTGGAGAAATGCCAGGCTGAACTGAAGAAGCTGCGCAGGAAGAGTCAGGGCAGCAAGAATCCTTCCAAATATGGAGAGAAGGAGATGCAGGTGAGTCTCTACCTGTTTGTTTGTTTTTTTCAAACTTTATTTGGACTAATCCAAGCAATTCATTATTTTTACTCACACAAAAATCACAGTTAATGAAGTCGAAAGTGAGGTGCTTGATCTATTGTAAAACTAAGGTCAAGTCAATACAAAAGGTTTTCAAATAAAATGATTGGTGTGAATTGAAAGAAAGTTACAAAACAACAAAAAGCTAGTCTGCTGATCCTGTACGAGTGACACTAACCAATGTGCTTGTGTATTTAATATTTGAACTACATGTGTGCAAAATTTAAAAGGGTACCCAAGACTTACCTACGTCCCGAACCTCGCACCACAATCCTTATTTAAACTTAAAATTATACTGTTGGAATAATATTATTCCTGTGCAAATATATTGTTCAGTTCAGTTACATTTTCAGCTGTGAAGGTCAGGATCAATGCAAAACGAGACAACGTGATGAAATATTAGCCCATGACTATAAGAATTTATAGAAAATTATAGATCTACAGTATAGACTGAGGACAACTCATAGCACTGCTGTACTGAGATTTAGTGCATGTGGGAGACTGTTGGATTAGAGACTCAGGAATCTTGGTGCAAAATAATTACTTAATTCTTCATAAAGTAAAGAGAATACACAAAACAGCAAGGTCGGGGGTGGAGGCGGTCACAACGAGGTGAGTGGGCAGGCAAATAGTGGAGGTTTGATAATGGTTCTTGTGCCCTTGCCAACATCTACACACTTACAGCAGACACATAGACACACACACACACACACAAGAAACTTAATGTCGACACCACTAATTGATGCACTGGAACAGAAAGCATTTACTTCAATGTGTCTATTGTATTCAGGCACACGGCTTTGATTAAGGTTTTAACAAAGGAAAAGCACAGAACAAAATTGCAGACTCAATAAGCCAAGGACTGCAAGATTTGATGGGAAAATACCACAAAGTTCAGATTTTCAAAATAACTCAAAGCAGCATTTTAATGTCTTTAAATTGTTCCAGCCTATTCAGTTTAGGATATAAAGTGTGTATTTAAAAAGTGATGTTGTGTTCCAGTTGCAAAGCTTAAATGTTCCTCTCTAAAACATTACTGAAGTGTCTTCTGGAGTTAGGCGTGTCAAACTGACACCATCACAAGATTCACACTGCGAATGAAACAGTGTTTACTTAAATCGTTGTAATTTGTGCAACCATTTCCATAGCAAAGCAACCTCCAGCCAGGTTGATCAGGTTTAATGAGTATTGATGAGTTGAAGTTAACATTCTCAAAGACAGATGCTTGCAAAATGACAGCGTCTCTGTATTAACCTGCTTCTGTGGAGCCTTCACTGTTTAATTTTTATTTGTTTGTTTGTTGTTCTGGAACCATTGTGTATTGACAAACTGAGAAAAACTACAAATCATAAAATGACAGTGTGAGATCATTCTGGTTTCACTGGTCCCAGGAAATCTTAGTGCCTGGAGGGGTGGAAGCACAAATCCCAGGCTAGCAGGCCAAGGCTTGCACAGTAATTGCTGTGCTGCTGTTGGTCTTTCTGTGAAGCTGAGGCTGGTCTTGGCAGAATAAGGACAAATATTTGACCAGAATCCTAAATCTGCCAACACACTTGTGGATATACAGTGTATATCTTTGCTTTCTAGAAGAACACACCATATCTCTAAAAGAGTTCACACATAAACAGTTTCATATGGACACACACATCTGTCCTTTTTTCCCTGTGCTCTGCCACTGTAGGATTCGTCTGAGTACGGTGTCATACTGAGTTTGTTCCACTGCGTCAGATATGCCATGAGGAGTTGGTGTCTGAAGTGTCATCTGAAGGTGTCAAAGTTGGATGTGTGTATGTTTATGTGTAGTTGAATATGTTGCATCTTTAGGACATTTTCTGGCATAAACACTGATCTTGTCAGTACCAGTAGTCCTTATTGAGACCAAAACCTGGTCCTCATAAGGTAGAACCTCATTTCTGTGGAACTGGTTTAGTCTAGATTGGAATTATGGTCAGGTTAAAGTTTGGGTTTGATATAAACTGGTTATAGTTAAGGTAAGGGATAACAGTTTGTGTAGGCTATCAAATGAATGGAAGTCAAAGTAGTATCCTGAGATGTATAGCTGTGCAAATATGTGTGTGTGTATGTGTGTACTTGTACATACATCTCTGTGAGAACCAAAGTGGGGACATTTTGTGAAAGTGAGGACAATTTGACTGGTCCTCATGTTCTGTCACACTTTAAAAAGGCAGTTTATAGGTTAAGACTTGGTTTTAGGGTTAAAATGAGGATTTTGTTGGGGTTAAGGGTTAGGTTTAGGCATTTAGTTGTGAGTTTAGAGTAAGTGGTTAGGGAATGCATTATGTCTTGAATGTCCTCACTAAGAATACTGTACAAGAACTTGTGTGTTTGTATGCGTGTGTCTCAGTCTAGTTTTGTATGGAGCAGCAGGGTTTGCACAAGAAGGGACACGTAGCCACTAAACATCAAGATTGGCAGGTTGTTGCATGTTCCTAGCTGTCAGAGTCTGTCTTACTTGCTGAATAATAAAGCATCTTTTAGATTTTCCATGTGAGCAGAAGCACAGTTTGATCGTATTTGAACTTTCAAATCCTGTGCTGCAAAACTAGTAGGAGTTTATACAGGAGTTTGCATGGTCTCCCCATGTGTGGTGGGTTTTATCTGTTGATATGATGAGAGACGAGTGAACCTCTCATCGTAAATCCTAACTAACAAAATCCATATTAGCAGCTGTAATGTTCATTCATTCATGGTCTACCACTCTATCCTCTACATGAGGTTTCACAGGGGCCAATCCAAGCTGACATAGGGTGAATCGCAGGTTACATCCTGGACATATGAAAACAAGCAACCATTGACACTCACATTCATGCCGACAGGCAATTTACAATGTTCAATTAACCTTGCATGTTTTTGGACTGTGTGGCCCCCTGTAATTTTCATCTCACCTCAAAAATAACAGAAACATGTTGTTCCTTAAAAAGTTTGAATTGTATAGCATTGTGACAATAATTTATGTTCTAATGTGCAAGAGATAAGCAGATTACATTACTCTTATCCAGTTCAAATTTGGTTCATTACAGCTCAGATTTGACGGTTCACAATCTTAACCACAAGTGTTTTACATCTGAACATGGCCTGAATGACACACATGGGTAAAAACACATTTTCTGCATGTGTCATCAACGTCAACAGATGAATATTCTGTATTGCAGCAGGAGATATGCATAAAACATACCTTGATTGATCCCCCGGTGGTGGACATTCACAAAGGGAAGCTGTCGCCGCACATTTGTGAATAAGATTTGAGGTTTTGAATAACACTCATGTAACCTCCATGTAAGTTAAGAAAATAGTTTTGCCTAACCCTAGCTCCAAACAAGAGATCTTCTACAATATTTTGCCATTCTTTGCTGAACATGTAGCCAGATTTCATCGCCAGTGGTACATGTGTGAACAATATGTTAAAAGTTATCTCAGTAGATTTGGTGACTAATAGACTCCATACAGCCAAAAATCCAATTAATTCTTAACATACTGGAGGTGAAGCTTCATTGCACAACTTTTCTAAGGCTGTATGACAAATCACCTGGGCCCGTGTGTGCAGAAGAAAGAAGCTCTGGACTCATAATGCAGAATCTGCTGGAAGTCTAAAGGAAAATCAATCTCCCTTTCTCATTTTCAGCCTGCTCACTTTCACTGATTATATCACACCCGTGGGTGTGTTAGAGAAAAGTCAACTCATTTGTGGCTGAGTGTTTGTGCAAGTCCTCCACAGAGAACAACACACAGAGGGACATAACCCTGCATCCCCTCATAACTGTGCTTCATAATGACAATCATCCACCTACTGTGGACATTTCTGATTTCTATCAGTTGAGAAAGTTACAAGCAAAGTTACCAAAGCGGGCTCAACTTTCCCTCCTTCCCCTCCTCTTCTCTCTATCTGCACACACCAAGTTTTCTCTTTTCTCTGCTTACTTTTTATTAAAAAACTAAAAGTATATTTGAGTGCAGTGTTTCTCCATTGCTCTATCACTCCTTCTTCCTTTCCTCTCTCTATTTTGCACACTCGTCACTCTTGTCTCGACCACCTCTCTTTGTCCGTCTCTCATCCCGTGTCTGTTGTTCTCTGACTGCAGACAGTCATTGGATAGAGACCCGTCCAAAATGCTTATCAGCTCATTATGTAGTTCAATGGAGTAGACCAAGGTATCATAGAAAGGGGTTTCATCTAGATAATTTCCTTTATACTATGCTGTTAATAAGGACTCGGACAGAAAGGGAGTGCTGGAGTTCAGGTTTCTAATTTAAAGTCATCAGATGTTTGATAAGCTCAGGAATTCTCCAGCTCTGAGTCATAAAATGAAAAATTCATATGAGTTGGAAGGATGAAAGGAAGGGAATCTCAAGGTAGCTCGCAATTTGCTTCCATTGTGGTTCAGATTGCTATGATTTGATAACAAATTGATTATTGATGCATCAGACTTTTTCTTTGAAATTAGTCTATTTAATGATCCATATTTAAATGATGAGATGTACACTTAAACAACATATTTCTGTGGAAACAAGGGAAACATCAGCAGCGTGCACTAGTATGTGTGTATTTAAATTTCATGAATCAATATAAAAATATTAAAATGAAGACATTTATTGGCTGAGGTAGAGCTGCACTGTCTGAAGTGGAGCAGAATAAGAGACAGAATATAGAAGAACATGATGAAAAACATTCCGAGAAAAAAATATTTTGCTTGGTGACTGGACTAGACTGGAAGTGTTTCAAGGTATCAGTGTATTTTTTTTTAAATGATTATAATTATTTCCATGGATTGAGTTTTCTACATTTATGGTTCCAGTGAGAATTAAGATACATCTAACAAGAAAAGGAAGGAGCCCCCCCCACCCGCCCTTAGATGGATACTAAAATGGATGCTTGCTAATGTTCAAATGTGGTAGTTAATCACTGACTAGCACATGCAGTAGATCCATGCATGTACTGTAGGTGCACTCTGTTGAGCCCTGGAGTGTTGCAATACAATTCTTTAGAATCTAAAGCTGCTGATGTTGAAAGAGCAGGAGAGCAGATCGAAGCAACTCTCTGCTGTGCAGAAAAGTGCTTTTAAATCCTCACTGGGACAAAAAAAGGAGTGTAAACATTTAAGTTGTTGTGAAATTTGTCTGTATACTGCCTATAAACTGTTGATTCTATGAATTATTGTCATCTTATCTGTATAGTATACAGGGAGACAAAGATGCACAAAAACTGAAACCCATCTAGCAGGTTACATTTATATTCATAACCTTTGCAAAACAAGTCATTCCAGCTCCAATGTAACCTGAGGTCCCTCAGATATAATAGCGACTGGTGTCTGTCATGGGCTTTTCCCACTGTACTTATTGTCTTGGATTACTTTGGTGACCTTTGGAATTGTTGGAGAATTGGGCCATGTGGGTTTGACAAGAAGCGCGGGCACACCGGTTGAGTTGCTCCCGGTCGGCAGGCTGTGAGTCAGAGGTTGCTGAAACAAAAAAAAAAAACAACAAATAAACAAAGGGGAGAGAGTGAAAGGGAAGAAGGAGCAGCCAAGTTGTAATCTTTAAAATGGTCAGGTTTGCGACTGTTGAACATCAACCTGTGTGTCTCGCTCTCTTTGCACTATGGCTCATACCAAAACAAAATCACCAATTTTAACATTTTCACAGAAGAAAATGACTAGGGGGAGAAGTGTTCATGTGTCATACCCAGACAAGCATAACTTTGTTCCTCCCTTCACCACCCACCTTGTTGAGACAACGCTCTGGCCTTGCCTTTCGAAGAGCTAAAGGAAGTGAACCAGTTTTAAGGCACTTCATAAGGTCGGGCTGTGTACATCCAACTTTTATCCTCGTCTCACTTGACTTGACAGTTTGACTCAGTGGATCTGTCTAATGGTGTAGGTGGATTCCTTCCAGCGCTGATGCAAAAGGCCATTCGTCAAAATGGTTGTGTTCAGTATCAGTTAGTCATTTAAAATGTTCCTCTCCACTTTGGATTCCAGTAAAATGTCCTCTTGGCTGCTGGTAGTGGGGAAGTGGTGTGCTCTGGTGTTAAATGAAACACATCTGTACTGTGTGGCACCACAGGAACTAAGCACCAACCCGAACTTTCTCAAGTGTTCTCTTTAATGCTTTAAAAACACAACTGAACTCAACTTGAGGGACAGTTTATCACACATTTGCACCAAGACACGGTTTATGCCTGTTTCCCTTCTGTCACTGAAAATAAAACATTATTGTCATTATAAGCTATGGGTTAGTCAGGTTTAGACCTATGCCATAAGAAATGTGTGACATGTGGGGCTGCAACAATTAATTGATTGGTAATTCACCACTAAATTAATAGCTTATGACAAAGCTAAGTTCTCTTCTAAGTTCTTTCAGCATCTTAAATGTAAACTAAATATCTCTGGCTTGTGGACAAAACTAAAGTTTTGAGGCTGTCACTCTGAGTTTTGGTTAACACAGATCATTTAATGGATGAAACAGCTCTTCAGTAACTGAGAAAATAATCAAGAGATGAATCGATAGTGAAAATGATCATTACTTGCAGCCCTAGTGACATGCAGCGTTACTTGATTCAACCTGTATATACGTTGCTTCCCTTGAATCTTCAAGTTTGCCACTACCTCGAAGAGACGTTTAGTCTCAGTCAAATCAATACAAGTTAGTATAACAGGTTTTTCTAGGTCAGTATTTTTCAGCGGATGTTACAGCCATGAAACCTTGGTCAATTGTACTATTTTGAGCCAACATGGTCTTAAAACCTTCAGTCACCATTTTGCAAACTCTGCTGTTTGTAAGTACTGTACCCAGTGTGTATGACCAACCAAAACAACAACAAAAGCCCTTAAATAGTAAAAACAAATGTCCGTTAGATTTTCAAATGAGTTCACCCAATGCTGATTAAACTTTTTAGCTCAATAAAAGTGTCTGTATTTCTCAGTATAGTGGTATTTTCGATCTTGTGTTGCAGAACAGGACAGAAGGAAGCAACGGCAACTTTGCACTAGTAAAATGAGATGACTCAAAAAAAAAAATTCTACTGATCAAAAATAAAAACAAATCCAGCCATTTACATACATCACATACATATGATGTTGCACACTGTAATTTCTGTTACAGAGCCAAAATAACAATATCAATAAGAATAAAAATCACCCAAAGTTACACACTGCAGTTTTAAATTCCATTTCTTCACATCGAGACCTTCTGTAGCTTCGCCCTCTACTGTCACTGACCTGTGTGTCGGTTACATGTGACGCAGTTAACAGAGCTCATGTTAAGAAAAAGTGACAGCTCTCTCTACCATTTAAGGGTTTCTCTCTGTGAGCACTTCCTTCTCCACAGAGACACTCTGCAGGGAAATACTGGCTGGACAAAGTTAGTGCGGAAGGCTCTCTCCCTGTTTAACTATTACTGCCTGGTTGCGCTACAGGCCATAATTGCTCCATTGGAACTGTACTTTGATTGAAAGTATTAGATTGTGCTGCACTGTGAAGTGCAGAGGTGTGAATTTGACTAATTTTGTTTATATAAAATGGACTTGTCGATGTTGGCCAGTTGCTTGAACCCAGAAGTGATCTTCTGTGAAAGCATCCTAAATGGTTGCCCTAACGAATAATATCATGGCGATTAATGCTGATAAAACATGTATGATGGCGTTATGTGTAACAAATGCGTCCAGTTAGTAATTTGCACTCATGTTTATTTTTGGTGCACGTTTCCTTTCAGTTTGTGGAGACCATCAGCGGTAAGCAGACCGAGCTGGACACCTTCATCGCTGAGGGATACAAGACGGCCTTGTCTGAGGAGCGTCGCAGGTACTGCTTCCTGGTGGACCGTCAGTGTGCCGTGGCAAAGAACAGCAGTGCCTACCACGGCAAGGTAAGTCGAAGTGCCATGTGACCACCAAGACGATTAAAACCAGAATATTTGTGACAGTAATGAATAAGGACTGATATTAAAGGGAGGAAATAAAAGGGTGTATTCAGTGTTCTGATTATAGCTATGCTAAAACGAGTCATTAGTAAATGTTACCCTTAGAAAAATCAGTACTGTACAGTATGTATATTTTAATGGCCTAAAATTTTCACACTAAAAAAGTAGTTCAAGTATAGTTAAGAATAAAATCACCAGGTTGCAATAGACTGGAAAATTTCAGCTGCTGCGTTATGACTGTGCATGTGTGCTTTGGTGCTTGACAGTGCTGGAGACATGAGCAAACAACCCAACCTGTCATAATAATTTGATTCAAATGCTGTAAAACCGTTTAGTGCACAGATGTTAATGACAGTATGTTCATAAATCCAGGGTCACAGGACAAATAGACAAGAATGGACATTATCACCATTATGAAATACTTTTAATATGATGAACCTGTTCAACTTGCAGCAGAACACACTGACTTTTGACTGAATGACTTGATCACTCTTTACTGATTATGTCCAAAAGGAGAACTAGTCATCCGAAGTTCTTGTTAGCTGGTTTTCTGTGCTTTTTGCCACAAAGATACATATTTCTGACTCTTTGATTTAGGAAGGTGTTGGCATAGTTTGGCAGGTCATTTCCTAAAAAGTTTTTTTTCTTACCGTATTATTGTATTGATTCTAGAGAAATACTCCCCCTGTCAGCTGTATATGTAAATCATTTGCTATAGACCATTGTTCAGCAAACAAAACAATAATTCAAAGTCGCAATAGCTTTTTCCATTCATAGGGGCCTTGTCATTTTAAAAATTCATTAAGACTGTAGACAATGCCCAGCTGACAGACACATCTGAAGCTGCAATCCATCATCGCACCTTTGAATATCTCCATGTTGTTGTGTGGAGAACTGCCTCACTCAGTCAGTTTGTTCATAAATGACTAACAAGGAAAAGGCACCACATTGCTTAATCTACAGCTAGGCTGAATTTAAATCAAGGCTCAGTACAAAGAACAGGAAGATGGCTGTAAATAATTTCTCAACCATGGAGTTTACAACAGTCGCTAGATAATCAATAAATAATTAAAACCCTCCTCATTTTCACATTGTGGCTGAAATGTACCAATGAGAAACTTTGAATTTGAACATATTTTCTGTCGTCTATCAGAAATAATGGATTGCGATTAAGGACAATTATTTAATGTATGTTGGGTGTGTCTATATGTATCATGTGAGTTTGGAATATCGAAAGTCTTGGGTAATGGTCTCATGGGATTACTGGTAGGTGTGAGCTGCCATCCTGAAGATGTGGCTGGATGAGAACCGTGTGTGCATGTGTGTCCTTGCATGTGTGTGCATTGCCGCTTGGTTTTTTCAACATAGAGTCTAGTCATTAATCAGGATGGGGGAGTGCGTGGGAAGATTTCACCTTCAGCAAACTGAAGAACCCTGTCTCAGAGGATCTGTAGTGTGTGCACCAGAGCGAAAGAGATGGTTAGAGCTATGAATTAGCATATTCAGAGGGACACTAAACGGTCTGTTCTGTAGGCGCAAGTACATTTGTGTTCTTTGTAACGACATGTCTATGCCATGGCCATGTCCAAATGCTGTGTGACGATGCACTGGGCAGGTGATTGTGTTAGTCTGGTTTGTCCCCTGAAGCCCACCCACACAACACATTATCATCCAAAGGGTCAAGTGGTCAAGGATATACAGTATAGTGCCAAACACACTTTACGGAAAATATAATGGAATGCAAGTTTAGCAAATGAATTGCAAATGAATTGCATCCTGGACGCGAAAAGTAAAGCAAAAAAAAAAACATTGAGCAAAAAACTCAAAGTTCATCAAACACTACAGCAAAAAAGTACAAATAAAAAATTGCTTGACTGAGCTTTTTCAATGGTCACATTTCAGCCACACAATTGACTCTTTTCTGTCACTTCTGTGCTTTTTTATGTTTTATGTATCTTTTGGTGTCATGTATTTTTTCAATCCTTCCCTCGTCTTTTCAGGGTAAAGACCTTCTGACCCAGAAGATTCCAGTGTGGCAACAGGCCTGTTCAGACCCCAACAAGCTGCCCGAGAGGGCTGTGCTCCTCGCCCAACAGATGGGCTCTGCCGCCCTTGGGGGCACAAGCCCGCTGCATACA
The DNA here is from genome assembly GCA_016785285.1 of Brachirus orientalis. Taxonomy (NCBI): domain Eukaryota; kingdom Metazoa; phylum Chordata; class Actinopteri; order Pleuronectiformes; family Soleidae; genus Brachirus; species Brachirus orientalis. The sequence goes on from JAFBJR010000262.1 coordinate 1,227,464, forward strand.
TCCAAATCCAACCTGGTCATCTCTGACCCCATCCCTGGAGCCCAGCCTCTACCTGTGCCACCAGAGCTGGCCGTCTTCATGGGTAGTGGTCTTGGACACTCAGCGGTGGGTGTAGAAAGTCAGGGCTGAAAATATGCCACAAGTCTTTTTTAATTGTTCATTCATGGTGGATAATTTATGTTTTTTGTGGTCAATATTGTTGTATTATATGGAAATTCAGGTGATTATTAGTCAATCCATTTTGAATCCAGAATAAACTGAATTTACATATTGATGATACAGCTTTGAGGATATGCTTTATTCTTTCTTGTAGAAATCTGAGTACTTAGTTTCTTTTGTAGCAAGCGAACAAACAGCTGTGTCCTAATGTCAAAACATCTCTCTTCAGCTGAAACAGATCAAGAGTCTCTCTAGCTTCAGTTAAAAGATCCCACTGAAGTTAATGAGTGATGGAGTTCTAATGCATCTTTTTGTCAAGATTAATTAATATGATACAGCAGATGCTAGTCATAATTATTTTTTGTCACTAAATAAGAGTATTGCATTTATCCACTTGTTTCTTGCAGAGGCTGATGGGCCCTGATGGTATGTCAATGGTCAATGGGACAACAGGAGTCCATGGAGAGGAATACTGGACAGATGGGGGGACTATGTCTGTGTCTCAAGTCAGGCCTTCATCCCCTCAGACCCAGGCACAAGGCCAGTCCCAGTCTCAGCCTCAGAGACAGGTCAGCGATGTCTACTCCAATACCCTCCCAGTTCGCAGGCCTGCTCCTGCCAAGAATAAGAACCCCGTGGGTAAGATATCCAAAAAAGTCATAAAAGATGATTTCAAATTAAATTCGAAGGCACATTTGAGATATTGCTGAAGTTAGAGCATCTGCCTTGCAGCTCTTGCAGACTCCGTTTATTCAGAGCTTTTGTGACTCCTTGTAATAATAATCTTTTTTTTTTATCATTGTCTGCCCGTCTCTAATATCTTCAGGTGAGACACGGACCCTACCCAGATCCAGTTCCATGGCAGCAGGCCTGGAGAAGAATGGTCGCTCCCGCGTCCAGGCCATCTTCTCCCATGCTGCAGGCGACAACAACACCCTGCTCAGCTTTTCCGAGGGCGATGTTATTACCCTGCTCGTGCCCGAAGCCCGTGATGGCTGGCACTATGGAGAGAATGAGAAGAACAAGATGTAAATAATTTTATTCATTTATTCAGTTCTGCCAGGGTCCACGCAGTGTGATAGGATAAATGTTCCTCCCACATGTAGACAGAGAGAAAGTAGAATCTAAGTTTGACAAGGTCTTCACTTTTCTCAGGCGTGGCTGGTTCCCATTCTCCTACACGCGTGTGCTGCCCGACAGCGACAGTGAGAAGCTCAGAGTGAAGTATGCTGTAATTTTCACAAACAGTGAGAACTTAAAAAAAACTTAAAAAACAGGTGCAATTGAGTCCACGCCTGAGGCCTCTGTTTTCTAACCTTTCCAGTTTGCACCATGGGAAAAGTAGCAGCACAGGGAACTTGTTGGAGAACGACGGGTCACTGCCCACACCTGACTATGGCCTGACTGCCCGTCTGCTGGCACAGAGTCTAGCACAGACCCGGCCTCGCCCCTACAGCATGGCAGGCTTTGGCACACAGGTATGTATATGTCACAGTTAAATGACAGAAATCCTGCAGTCGCTCAAAATGTATCTTCAGTTTCTGCTGCCACCTAGTGTTTGTGTCTACATACAGCACGCAGGCACACAAAGTAAAGCAAACTGCATTCTTCTTTTCAGCCTGCCATTGAGGATTATGACAGCCGCTTTGCCACAAGGTAAGTGCCTTTTCTGCTGTTACTTTTAAGAAATGTCTGATACTGTATGACTGCTGCTGCCATCTAGGTTTCACATGGATAGTTTAATGGGAGTGCTTCATTTTTCCCTTATAGTAGACACAAGTGCTTCGAGAAATGGCTTTTCATCTGAGTTCCTGCATGTGCAAACGTGGACACAAAAGAGACAGCGAGGCAGCTTTTGATACAGTTAATATTACATACATGTTATAAGCAGGATGTATTGTAGTGCACAAAAAAAGGACAGTGTACTCCTAAAACATTTGTGCCGACACATGCTTTACTTCACGTGCTGAATTTATTCATTCCTTTTGTTGGTGGCTGTTTAGGGGGGAAGCCAGTCACAGCTGATAGTAGACATAAAGTAAACAACGAGAGTAAACAGTGATGACTTACTACTTGTTGAGCTCAAGCAGTACCTTTAGTAATAATTAATAATTACTTGCCATATGTATACAGTGTTTCTTTTCAATATTTGTTAACTGTCTTCTTTGCCCTTTTGTCTTTGCTCTGCTATACTTGATTTTTTTTATTGTTATTATTATATAGTCTAGTGGAGTTAGTGTTTCAGTTTGAAGTTAGATTCCTTGTGGCCCATTGTACTTTAACTGTAATCCTATTGCTGACTCACCAGGGTGGTGTGAGCTTATGATTAGGAATTATCCTGAGTCTGTTTCTGTCCAATCTGAGTGTACATTATTGTGTGTGTGTGTGTGTGTATTTAATTGTTTTTGCCTGTGGAATAGAGAGCGCGTGTTTATGTGTGTGTGTGTGTGTGTGAGAGAGAGAGAGAGAGAGAATTTGCCTTTGCGTTTATGTGCACCTGTGTTGGTGTTTGGTGGAGTACATGTTGTGACAGTAGAAATCATGCTGACTTCCATCAGTCACCGCTGTCCGTCAGCCTGGCGCCTTGGGCACCAGTATCAAGCTTCTTTCTTTACGTCTCTTCCGAATGCGTGTGTGTGTGTGTGTGTTTTTTTTCTGAATCAGTATTTTTGAGACAACGCTGTCCTTCAGGGTGTATTCACCCCCAAAAGACTAATCTAACATCTCTTCAGCTAAGGAGATGACTTGATGATTTTCTCATCAACAGTAAATATTTTGAGCATTTGTCTACTTTTCTGCGACTGATACAAAAGGCAAATGTTGACTCAATTGTTTAATGTGGGGAACACCATCAAACTAGTAAACCTATGTGGATAAACCCACGTTGATGAGGGAATTGGAAGTCCAATCTTCCTGATCACGGCAGGTGTGTTTGGAGATGTAGGTGTAGGTGGGGTGATGTAGATTTCTGGACCCCACCTACATGTCTCCCAAACTTTACTCTGCCTCCTTGTGCCTGTCTTGTCTTTCTCCATTTCTCTCTGAGTGTGTCCGACCTGGCAAGCTTCCTTCTCTCTTTGTTCTACAGTGACAGTCCTGATGGCAAATTGATTTCGACTGTGTGAGAACAGACATACAGACAGACACAGACAGCTCCGGATAGCACAGGGGCCTCTTCCTTCCCACCTTTTACTCCTCTTAGCCTCCCTCCTGTCCACTTATCTCCACCTCTCCTCCTGCCTCCACACACACCCCTTCTCCAAGTGGAAGAGGCCAGTTTCATCCCTCCTTTCTGTCCTCTCTTCCTCCTCGGGTCCCTCCTTTCCTCCTTCCGTCCCTCCTGGGTGCTGCTGCTGGCGGTGTCGGTGTGGACAGTAGCGGATGGTGGGTGGAGGATTGCGTTGAGCGAGAGAGCCAGAGCGGGGCCTACCTGCTCGGCATGCAGCGATATGGACTCTGAATACTGTATCTCTGATCACAGTCCACCATCACGGACTGATCTCTCAAGAGACTGCCTTTGCTACTGCTCGTCTTTCATGCATGTACATGGTTGTCATGTTGTCATTTTGACATGTTCATGTACTTGTACAAGTGCCAAAAGACTTCAATGTCATGTACTAAAGCCACTGGCAGAATGGCCTTTTAAGCACACATGGGCCCAGTATTATTGAGTTTCCACCAAACACACTTACACGTGCTTATAAAAAGCTTTGTTCAAAGTAAGGTTGTGCCGCAGATTACCGTTTCTGTTCTGAGAGATCCTGTGGGTGGCGCTGTGCTACTAGACTTGATTTTCTGTCCAGAGAGTATGTGTCATATTTGCCTTACTTTGCTTTTTCTATCAAACACATACTTTACATGCAATGAAGCAATTTTCTAATAAAGCTTCTAGAATATACAGTATATAATATATATATATATATATATATAAATATCTATGAAAACATATACATACATATAGATTTTTCCTTTCCATTAGCCCACCAAATTGCACTGTAATATGATTATAAAATAAAAGACATGTTTTATTCTAAATTTTAATTCAACTTTTCAACCCTTGGACTTCCAGAAAGTACGGTTGAAACTAAAACGCGTCGCTCCACTAAGCTTCAGTTTAGTGTTTTCCAGCAGCTACAGTGAGGTTGAAGGAGTCTTTGAATCTTCTGTTGAATATCCTCAATAACAGCTATGAATTAATTTTAGGTTCAATGACAACCACAGCTTTTTGAAGTTCTCAGTGTTATTTTATGGTTGTATTCCCGGAGTGGCTATGTGTTTTTTTGGTCTTTTTTCTTTTAAAAACGTATTGTCCTTGTAAAAAGAAAAAAAAATCCAGAAACATTGAGAAACTGCTCATAAGTTGAAGTGTTTATTATATGCATGCTGTGGAGGGGAAACTAGAAAATGTGATAACTACAAATTGACCCTGAATGTATGGTGACTTTTTACAAAGGTATTCTGAATAAAAACATATCTCTATATATTAATAAACAGTCTGGTCTGACGAGAAATCTGTTCTGTTGGTGAGGATGACATCTGCAGTTTTATTAAATATTTTTTCTTGTTTCAAAAATTCCTAAAGCCTCCTTAACCCCTCCCACCCTGCCTGCCTTACTGAAAAGGTTTAAATTGAGTCCCTATTTCCAAAACTGCCACCTTGTTTGTGTCCTGAGCATGCATTTTCATCATTTACCCCCTTCTCCAGGAACACTTTGCTGCTCTGTGCCACTCTGTAAAAAGCTGGTTGTGAGTGTGTGAGTGTAGAGTTTGTGTATTGCAAGTGTGTGTACTTTGCCTGCCTGCTTAACTTGTCTTTTGGTTTTAATCTTCTTGTGGCTTGTGGTTGAGTTGTATTTGGGTTTGTATAAAATAACAATGCACTCATGTTTAGCAGTAAGAACTTCAGTACAAATGCCTGTTGAATCCACTGCACCTCAGCTAAAGAATGAGTTCATATGGTTTTCGATTTGAAGAGCATACAGTACTGTACATGGCATGTTGAGCATGAAGTGTATACATTTGTTTCCCATCCCATCCGTCATTTCAGTCAGTTATTACTATGTTCATCTTGCACCAGACTAACCAGCAGTATTCTTGCAAAATGTGACCCATGCATGATCTAAGAGATGAACCATTCAAACGCAAAGGTTCTCTTTACCTTCCAGTTTGGGTCCAGAATTGTCCCGGTTCTGAGGGAACAGGACCTCTGTAAGTCACCAGCTTCCATTGCCTTTCAGCCAATCGATCACTTTACTTTTTTTTTTTTTTTGTTCTTTTCTCTCTCACTGCCTGGTTTTCTGTGCTGTCACTGGCTGTCTGGCTGCAACAGGATGCTGAGAATCACTGATCTGTTCCGCCCTTTGGCTCACATTGACATTGGCAGCACTTTGCTCCAACAGTCCAGTCAGCTTCTGGTTGCAAAGGAATTGCTCATGGTTTTTTTTTCTTTTCTGTCTAAGACAATGAAAGAAGACACTAACTCTGCATGCGTTTCTGTTATGAACAGTTCCCCCCCCCCCCAAATTTTACTAGTCTATCACCACATGCCTGCTAAAACGCAGTACATACCACAACTCTTTGCTCAACTTGCTTTAAGAAACAATACTTTAAGAAGGCAGATTTCTCTGGGTGTGGTTAGATCATAGACCATGTGTCTATCTAAATATTGTTCTGCCTTCAGCCTAATTATCACTGTTCCTTGCCCCACCCCTCCTCTCCCCACAGTGACCGTTCCCTGGAGGTCTACCTCCGGCCCACCTTCACTGATGACCGATCTGCACCCATCTTCTACTAACGGCCTGCTGTCCCCCCTTTCTGTGGTCACTTTTTACAGAGGGGAAAAGAAAAAGGCAAATGCTGACATGCTTAAGCCCCGGGTAAAGAAAAAAACAAAATCACCTCACAGGCCATGTTACTCTTTTAAGGAACTAGTTGTTTAACTGTGGAAATTCACTCACAGAGTTTTCAGGTAGTTCTTGTGATGTTTTGCTTTGACGCACTCCACGAACACTGAATGTCCAAAGCTGAACATTTGAGTGCAAAGTGTGGCAGTAGATTTTTAAATATTTAGATCTCACCGGTTGTGGATAAGGTATGGCTTATAGGTTTTGCTAGTGATGATGATGCATTCTTATTTATCTGCCATTCTATTGTGGGATTTCTTTTTTTTCCCTTCAACAATGTACACTATAAATTACATTATTAACATCACTGAGCAGTGGAGGCACACACTCTGTATGTGATCCTGTATGTGAGGCTTGAGGGTCAATATAAGATGGTCGGTTATAGTTTTCAGTGAGTCACTTTGAAGAACACTGATGACACAAAGTTTAGACCAGATACTACTACAGACAGCTAAAAGTAGAAAGTTGATTAATAAACTGTAACTCTGCTTTTGCTAAGTGACATAGCACTATACAGTATATTTTCTTGTTTTGAAACAGTACACCCAGAATTTCAAAGTGGGAACTGTGCCTTTTCTTTCTTCTTTTTTTTTATTTTTTTATTTTTTTGTAAACATAGACTCCCTGCAGCATTGGGTTGATCATTCTGGAAACTGGGGTTATCTCCTACCTTTGTTTTGCTTGTAGTTTCACTTTTCAGAAATACAGTTCATACATAGTGTTTTTTTTTTTATATATATATTTAGCTTTAAGGGAGTGGTAGTTTATCAGATAAAGCACAGTATTATAGCTCTGGATCTTTCTCAGTATTATACACTCATCTGGGAGGAAAGCTGAAGGCAGAGGTATTTCCACACGTACTGTATGCCTGTGATGGAAATGCAAGAATGTGGGAGGATGTGAAAAGTGAGTTAAAATTCCTCTTAGCCTGCAGTCGCTCTGTAAAATCCTGAAAATGAATTTTACGTGGATGAGTTTTTTACACTGAGGGATATGATCATGCTTTTATTACACAGCTCCTTGGGCGTCAAGTTTCCAGTGCATTTTTTTCAACTTTTTTTATAGCTTTAATTTTGTCCATTTCTCACCTTTGTCCCTGTTTGTATTATATCTGTACTGTACAGAAAGTGCATCTAAATTATCCTGTCCAAAATAAATCTAAATGGGCACAAACATCATATTTTAATGTGTTGTGTCAAATTTTTGTGTTTTATTTATGTATTGTTTTGTTTGTTTATGCGTGTGTGTCCTTGTTTAACATCAATACGTGTAAATACGATGGACACAAGAAGGGAAAAAGTATTAGAATTTATTCATTTGGGATAATACAATAGCCATAAGTGAGGGGGGAAATGGAAACAGCAATGATGTTACTACTGGTGCATAGAACAGCCCACCGCACCTTCTCTCTAATGTATCTGTTTCATTATAGCCAATGGGCTTTGTAATATTTCTTTGGAAAATTTATGAGAGTGTCACCCTGGATTGCATCTTTTCATATGCTTGTACAAAAATACCGTCAATTTTATTTATCTTCTTGCAGAATTTAAAAGGCATAGTGAGAGGAACCAGGATTGGCACTTTCAGCTTGACAGGAATAGAGATTTGGGAAGGAGCTTTCCATACAGCAGTAGTAATCCAAGTCAAGCTACCTGCTACATGTTGATATAACATTCATACAATATGTGAGAATTGTCCTCTTTTTTTGTACACCTCAACCCCAGGCACACAACTGTAATAGAATACATCATGTAGGAGACCATGGAAGAATACATAGATGTAGAACTGATTGCATTAAGATGACCAAACTGACATTCAACACTAATGACTGGCACGTTCACATGACACAGCTTTGGTGTCATTCTATTGCTGATGAAATGCAATCTAAACAAAGCTAATGTGACATAAAATTAAGTGAAGTTGGCACTGTGGACACGAACAGGGAAATTCACGTTTAGATTTTTTCATTCCAGGGTGGGGAGATGCTGAGCAACAGGGCCATCACTCCTACAAATAATGGCTGAATGGTTTAAACAAAGTGCTTCAGACCGATTCAAACATCATGACTGTGTTTTGTTTTGGACCGAGTGGTGGCTAGTGGTGGTTATAATTAAGGAGTGACAACTTTATTTCTTGTAACACTATACCGTATTCACATTGAGATACAACTTGGATCAAGGGACAAATTACCGCCGTCTCCGACAACCTTTTAAAAAGAGATAGTTCACTTTAAAACACAAATGCATCTTATGCATCAGTCATGAAGCACTTTTTTTTCTGGCTTCAACCACATGGAAGTTCTAACAGTCTTTAAAAATGCCAGATTTACTTAAAGCACATAGACAAAGGCAGCCAATGAGAAGAGCAGCTATGAAGCCTGTCATGTTATGATTTATTTTTTTCCTTTTATTTCGTTTATTTTCTTTTAAACTCACAAATTAATTGACCTGTAAGGTGACCAACGAATACTATCATATTTTCTTCATGATGTTTTTCAGCAAACAATATAATCAGATGTTCCATCTGTTATCGTGGTTGCCATACCAGCAGCAATCTCTCCATCATCACAGAATTAAAATAAGGAACAAAGTGTGCAAATCATCAAGAGTGTTTCACTACAGTACGAGGCACTGTTTCAGAAAGGGTCACCGCGGTCAGATGCCCCAAACGTCAATAAAAATAAAACTCTGTCAAACATCTGAATATAATAATGCTGCTTTTCTGTGTTGAGAAGGATCAGCACTCGTTCTCATCCAGTCAGAGCCACAGAGCCCTCAGTCCTTTACACTGTATTCATCTTCCCCTGTTAGAAATAGATTGGGAAAAAAAAGGTGGTGTAAATTTACAGTACAGACAAAAATTGTGTACATTGCAAACACTCAAATAGTCATCAAAATATAAAATACACTTTTATATCACTTTTATGCTCAGTGTTAGTAAAACATAGATGTGTTAGTAAAACATAGATGTTAATTTCAATTTTAATCAACTTAAAGTTGGTATTTTGCACCAAAATCCTTTTTTTACGATTTTTAAAGAAACCTATTTATACTTGAATCACTAATTATAGTTAACAATTAAAATGATTTTACATTGTACAGATGTACATAATGAGCATATACAGACCTGTTGCTGAGTCTGTGTGGGAGTCGGAGACGTGTGTGATAGAGAAACGTGAAACCATGAACCGGTTAAGTGCTACAGCAGCAGTTTTGGGATCCTTGGGGCTGTTGGAGGTAGATGTGGGTGACGACTGGGGCTCAGGGATGGTGTCAGGTGAAGATGGACGGGGCGCAAATCCAAGTTCTTCTTTCCACTCATAACTTCCATCTGAAGGCCCAGACGGTCACAGTTAAATTGAACCCTCTGGTATAAAATCCCAGATTACTTCAACATTTATGTCACAAACTCACCCTTTTCTGACTTGTTTCCATCTGTTTGTTCAGAAACACATAATGATTCACAGACTTGATCTTCAAGGTCAGGGTCAGGTTGTGGCTGGTGGTCAGAGGTATTTGCCTCTGAAGATTCCTGCCCACTGGACTCTGGACAGAAGGTAAAGTCAGCCAGCTCTCCTGTGGGACTCTCCTGGAAGTTAAAAACAAACACATTACTACTCATCATACAAAAAATGAAATAATTGACAAACAATGCATATTGCATAAATTTGACTTCTGACATGTTATACCTGGTCAAAAAGGAACACCGTAACATCGTCAAAGAAGGACACCACTTTTTTCTTCCTCTCCAACTCATCACAGAAGGACTGGGTGAGCAGGGTGGGCATCTTCAGAAGGCTGCGGAGGTGCCTGGCCCTGCTGCAGTCACTTACCACCACTGGCACTGTGGTAAAATCCTCCTCACTCTCCTCACTGTCTTCATCTTGGATGTTGTAGGTCCTCAACTCTTCATCGGACTCACTGTCATCGGAGTCATCTTCATCCTCCGCCTCCTCCAGCGGAGCTCTCACATCTTCTCCACACAGCTCCAGCAATGATGAGGAAGTGGAAAGGTCAGCAGGGCCATTAGATTCCTCACATAAACTGTCCTGTGAGTCACATTCCTCTGCATCTATATCCTCAAAATCATCATTTACTCCCACACTGTCCCTTCTGTCCTCCTCCATATGATTGAATTCAGGCAGCTCCTCCTCCTCTGTGGATACAACAACATTGTCATTTTCATTGTGAACCTCATCTATGCAGTCCATCATGGTGGAGTCACAGTTCAAAGACTGAAAAGAGGAGCAATCCTCTGCTCTCCTGCTACCTTCCTCGTGGTTAACTGAGGCTTCCTGGACAGCAGAAGATGGTTCAGAAATGATGGAGGAACTGAGTTCTGAAGAAGGTTCCTCTCCTGACTGCTCTGTCTCTAGTCCAAGATCATCTTCTGCAGGGGTCGACTCTTTGGTCAGACAGCCACCCATCTGCGGAGGAAATGGTGATAGCATGGACAAACCAGGAGTGGGAAGGGAATTGGTTGAATTTCTGCTCATTGGATTGTCACCTCTAATGGAGTCCAATTTCTCAGCAGGGAAGACATGGTTGGTTAAATCCACAAAGAATTTGCTGCCTTCCTCTTGAGGGCTCTTCTCATTTTCTGCATCATAGTCAGAGAAATAGGCTGAGTCCCTGTAGGGGTTCTTATCAATCAGACTTTTTAAGTGTAGCTCTGAGGTGTTGATGGAAGTGCAGACACCCTGGCCTAAACCCACCTCCAGATTAATTTCAGGTTCTCCATCCAGCCTAGGGCTCCCCTCTGCACCCCGAGGGTCCCCAAGCTCCTTGAAGATAAATTCTGGAGATTCATTGTTCTCCGTGTCATAGCCACTGTCCAGGGATTTGGGCAAGATGGGGTTATTAAAGGGATCAGGGCTGAATGCCTTATCACAAGGACTGGCCATTGATGAGGACAGGTTAGGGGTGTCTATAGAGTCAGATGTTCTTGCTGGATTCTTCAGTGGACTTAACTCTTCCTCCTCTACCTCAGCATAATCTAAGTTGAAGTCAGCAAAGATACCCAATGTAATATCTGTCATGTCATCATCATCCTCACTGTAGTCACCAATCTCAATCAAGCTTATGCCAGATTCACTTCCCCCCACTTTACCCTCCAGTGCTCTGCTACTTTCTGACATCTCTGGACAGTTTAATCTTTTGTTTCCAAGATCACCAGAGATTCCTGATGAAACCCCATCCCAGATGTTGCCTCTATGTTTGCCTGACAAGTCTCCTGTTTGACCTATCTGAGGATCCTTGAAAGAAGCTGGGGATTGTATTAAGCTTGTCTCAGGTATCATCTTAGGCTCAGAGTACAGTCTCTCTCCATGAGGCATTGATTGTTTCATATATTTTTCCTCCACTTTTCCAACATCTGTATTTCTGTAATTAATACTTGAGCTGGTATGAGATTCAGATTTCATTTGATTTTCTGCAATTATGTTCATTTCCACTTGAGTAGCAGTTTCCTCTCTGTTAGATAAATGAATGTATGAACTCAATTCCATGGGCTGACTACCAGCATCATAACCAGTGTCTCCTCTTTCCCCCTCCACGTTGCCAGATGAAATGTAGCTATTAAAGATTTTGGTGGTGGCTTTGGTTAAAGACCTTAATTCTGCTGTGCTAGAAGGATCAGTTCTATAGTGAAGGTCAAGATAGGTATCATGCCCACTGCCTGTATATCTGCTTTCAAACATCAGACTATTATTGTTTGCTGAATGGTTTGACGTCCAGTTAGTGGCATCTCCCTCAGAGAAAAGGTCGTCCTCAACATCTTCACCTCTCAGGTGGCCCACCAGCAGGCCATCGTCCGTTCCTACATCAATACTAATGTGGTTAATAATAGGTAGTGTCTTTCTGAGGGGCTCCATCATATTATGGCAACTTTCATTTACTGTGCTGCGACCCGTGCTTGCTTCAAGGTAAGGATCACAGAAGCCTAAACTGGGGCTGCTTACTGCTTGAGACAAACTGCACGTGTTTTCTGAACATCCTACCGAATAGACAAGGTTTGATCGGGACTCTGGTGATGAATCCTGTTCGGACAGACAGGATTGGTGGCGTGTCTTGTATGCTGAGGTTTGTTCACAGTATGTTGTGCCATCCTGATTAAGTGAGAAGCAGTTCATGGGGCTGGTTCTGGATGCTTGTCTCAAAAACGGATCCATTGTTAGTTGAACAGTAGGACTTGAATCAGAGTCATAGGCAGTATATTTGGTGTTGTCAGCAGTTGACCAGTAAGCACGGGGCTGTGCCATGGACGACGCAGTCCGACTCTCAGAGGACAACCTGCTGTTACTGGCCTCCAGTCCTGGGCTATAGTCCACAACACTGTCATCCAAATTAATGTTACAGTCTACGGGTTCCTCTATGCGGATATAGTACTCGCTGCTGACTGAGGGGCTGTGGGCACTCAACACTGGGACTATACCTGGGTGTTCAGGTTCATAATAGGACAGAGAGACGCCTGAGGTCAGGCTGTCAGTCTTGCAGCCCCCTGAGGTGCTTCCTTTGCTTGAGTAGTAAATGTCCTGGTAATGTGGGTTCCCCTGTCCCAGTGGCCCACTGGTGGAGGAAGAGCAGTATGGCTGCTCAGCCCGAGCCTGCTCCCACTTGTACTCAAAGTTGAGACCATGGCTGGTTTCTGTGACAGTCAATAGGTCATCCCCTGTGTCTGAGTGGAAGCTGTCAGAAAAGTGTTCCAGTAGGGGGAAGGAGGATGACGCAGAGGAGGCCAGCTCCACTGTCTGACTTGGGTCTGTACCAGAGATGTCGGCTGGTGCAGGTGTAGGGGTCAGGACTAGGGCTGTGGCTGTAGCTGTATGGGAGGTACTACCAAGAAGGTTGGGTCTCAAGGAATTCCAGCGCTGTTCAAAGTCCTCTTCAGCTTCACTGGAGCCTTTGGCACACAGGTATGTGACCAGAAGGTGAACTTCTTCACTACTGGGTCTAAGCTCTGGCTGCAGCCAGCAGAACTGCATCACCTCATACCTTCAAATAAAGGAGAGAGAGAGAACCAAAAAAAAAGGCAGTACATGTTAGGAGAGAGAGTTTTTATAATCAGACTTATTCAGTTTTCATATAACAACAGGCAGAGACATTTATTTATAGCTAGGTTTTTATTTAAAAAGGAGAGACATTATAAATTATTGATTTTAGGTAAATAATTGATTTTAGATTAACTAATAGGTAACATCAGAGAAAATGTTTGAAGTCAACACCTGCCAACAGCACCGAGTTATCCATCATTCTTTTGGCATTAGCCAATAAAACTGACAGCCCATGAAGAAAGTACAGTGCTGTTGCTGGCAGGCTATGCTGATGCTATGCATGTGTGTTTGTATGGCTCTTTAGTGTTTGCATTCAATGATTTAACAAAGAAATAAATAAATAACAACTGAATTTGGCTGCCCTCCCCCCCCAAAAAAAAGAAGAATGAGGTCATCCAACTGTGGTCTTTGCCAGTGGGAATCATAAAGAACAGGCAGATTGTTGATTGTCTTGCACTTTCCAGCATAGAGAAATGTTGCTACAATAGAAACCAACTCACATAGTGAGTCATTTGAAAGTACTTGCTCAGTAGAACTCAAAGGGAAAGATTTATACTGTAGCATCAAGATAAACACCACAGCATTCTAAGTACTCAGTCCATGCATGTGTATTTAAAGTATTTTTCCATAGGTGTGTGGGCAGGTTACTGTGTCTTACCATCGCTCAGCCAGTTGGAATTGGATCTGGGGTTTGGGTAGTTTGAGCTGCTGTTCCTTTACAACATATGTCAGCACCTGTCTATCAGAGTAGTGTCTGTATGGTTGGTTTCCCAACTCAAAAAGCTCCCACATAGTTACCCCCAGTGACCTGCAGCAGGAAAAGACATCATTAAGTGTGTTTACCACTCATTTCTCTGGAACAAGGTGTTAATTCCATTCTATTTGTTATATTACATGCATCTCTTTCCTGTCCATGTTTCATATGATGTTTTAAATGCATAAATCCATGCCCAAATAAACAGGAATATTTGAATAGTCGAGAGGTGAGCATGATATTCTGGGAATATAATTTGACCAAACAAAGCATTTCATTAATACAGGAAAAAAAGTGAATTATCTACATGAAAGCCTTTCTTTATTTACTTGATAAATTTAATGAATGTTACAGTTCCTGTCTACATCTTGGAATAACTCACCATATGTTGCTGCTTTTGGTTTGGTCAACAACCAGCAGATTTCCGTGGACTTCGTCTATGAGCTCAGGTGCAATCCAGCGCAGGGCTACCCAAATCTGGTCTTGTGTAACATAGTAGTCATCCTACAGAACAAAAAGAGTACTATTGAGGTAATAAAGTCCAATTCAGATGTTCTCAAGACATGATGAAAAAAAGTCAGTCTGACCTTGTATCGACTGTGAGAAAGGCCATAGTCTCCGATCTTAATTGACATTTCTGAGGTTAGCAGGCAGTTTCGCAAAGCCAGGTCACTGTTGGCAGAAAGAAACATAGAGATTAACTTTCCTAAACCAATGCATGATTTGTGCATAGTCTGATGAGCACAGTATTTGACACCATATTGACAATATGAACCAGGACTTCACATTCTTCTAGCCATGTTATTTTGTAACATAAATCATAGAATAGTAGTTATTCTAATATAGCAATTTGAGTGTGGTATTAAATGGGCCCATACAGTATAATGTGCTGTTTTTATTTCAACTGACATCAACACAGATGACAACTCAAGCCATGTTGTTTTTAATCTCACTTACTCCACAAACCTGTCAGGGACTTGTTGCTATGGCAGCCACCACACGGCTGAGAGAGAGCGAGAGGGGCTCACCCCCAGCAACAAAATCACTGATGCTGGAGTTTGTGATAACCACTCAGGCAGCACCAGGATGTTGTTACAGGGAGAGACCAGAAGAGGGCAGAAAGACCATTCGGGTGGATTCTGGTTCTTAGTTTACAGGGCACTTACATTAACAGTGATGAAGTTAAATAAAGCTGGACCAACTGAACTGCAGTACCTGTGTGTAAAGTTGTGTTTATGAAGGTGCAGTAGCCCCGAGGCTATGTCACAAGCCATTCGCTGGAGGATCAAAGGGTCAGGGCTCTCAGAATCAGCTATCTGGCAACTGCGGAGGTAAGTCTTCAGATCACCCTGAGATGAGGCAAAAACAAATGCCAGCTCATAAATACAGCAAAACACCGCTATACATGATATATGTGAATGTGACTTCAAAAGAAACTGTCTCTCACCAAAGGGCAAAACTCCATGACCAGAAGATAAGGAGTAACCTCTGAGCACTGTGCCAGACACTGCAGGAGGGCAGGGTGCTGGAGTGTCCTGGAGCAGGAGACATGATTTCAGTAAGGTATGAATGCACCATTGCTGTAAATATTATAAATAGTCAGACTAATAGTATTTGACTCTTTATCTAAATTGCTATGTATTGTTATGGACTCATGGGCTTAAGGGCCATGGTGTGTGTTTTTGATGTGTCAGTGAACTGACCGGTATGGCTGGACCTCCTCCAAGAACTGCATCTGATCTTGGACACTGGCACTGGCCTTCAGCTCCTTCACCACAACCTGGGTAGTGCTGAGACCCGCATTGACCTCGCCCAGCAAGACCTAGTAAGTATACACAAGGGAAAAGATTAAACCAAACTAAACAGGGAAGTGGTCAGCAGCTACCTCTACACGCAAAAAAAAAAAGAAAAAAAAAACAAAAAAACAATGAAACTATTTCCCTGAGCATTGTAGCAGCATGAACTGTACAGTAAATTGTAAAGAATCCAGTGTGACTATGAATTTCAAGTCCTCTCCCATGGAATCAATTCCCTGATGCAAGAGCCAAAGATTAGCCTCACTGGAATGAGATCATCATCTTCACATTACCCGTGCATTCCACACACAGTAGAAAGAACATCAGAGTACATTAAGTCCAGTACTGTAGAAGGACAGATGCAGATGAGGCAATACGAGTCGTGATGATGCAGATACTGTAAATGAAGAGATTTTAAGAAAAGAACAAACAAAAACAACATAGCTTACCTTTCCAAACCAACCATGCCCAATTTCCTTTAGGTAGAGAAGACTATGGCGGCCAAGGTCTGATGATTTTAGCAGCTGGACTGAAAGGGAACAGAAAAGAGACATCAGGTTACTTTCAGACAGGAAAAAAAAAAAAAAAAAACGACAAGCAATAGTTGAATAAAATGGGTAAAATGTTTCAAGCTAGTGAGGACTGTAAGTGAAGGAAAAAGTAACATAAATTAAAGAAGAATAACAACTATAGAGCAACAAAACAACAAAGAGGGATATGATGAGAAGAAAGACAGAAGAACCCCTTCTTAGCCAAACGTTTTCCTGCATTAAAAAACTGCATCAAATAAACGTCTCAATCAATATAAACAATACTGCGATTTCAATCTGCTGCACACAATTCACTCCAAACACAACACTCTTCTACAAATCATTCTAAGTTGTGCAAAAATGCAAATACCTCCATGAATCCTCATCTTTCAAGAATGGAGACGACGACGACGATGATGATGACGGAGCAGTGGAGCGGCCAGCCACTCTGAGCACCGTGACAAGGACCAAGAGTCCAAATCCCAGACAGGGGTGTAGGACTGCTCCAGAGTGTGAGAACCAAGAACCCATGGCCCCGGGCCCCAGCCCCGGGTGTCTTGGCCTCATTGTGTGTGTGTATGAGAGAGGCACGGCAGGATTTAACCCCAAGCCCTCACACAGCTGAACAAGCTCGCAATGCTGCCTTTCCCGGACTACACCAAGCTCATCTTCCAGCTGGGACACACAAACACACATAGTGTCCTAGTCCAGCTCTCCAGCTGTCAGGCAAACACCGAAATCCTTGGATTCTATACGGACTATATTTAAATCTAAAGTAAAGACAGCGAGATGGGAACTTCATCACAGCTTCAGGTCAGTGAACCAATTCTGCTGATGAGCGATGTTCTGCGGAGGAATTCTGCCCTGAGCTCGGAGATTTCACTGGTCATGCATCACACCTGATGTGACCATCACGCATGTCGGTGGTGTGCTGTTTGACACGCCAGCTCTGCGTGCAGCTTCAAGACATCCAGGAGTGACATAAGGCCTACATAATGATCCCCTGTCACCCAGGACAGCAGCATTCCTCAGCCAAACAAGACACAAACACTGCTCTGTCAGTCACAGAAAAGACCTCTGTCATCAACACTCACCACCCCTATCTGAAGCCACCCCTCCCCGCTCTTAGGTCCTGGTGCATGCCACCACCCTCCCCTGTCCGTCCACCCTCTGTCACAGACCCCTCACTGTATTCTGCCCATAATGTCAGTCCTCCACTGGTGCGTTCTTCGGACGTTTCAGCCTGGCCTTATGCTCACCCACTGACCAGCCGGGCCTAAATCAGGGCCATTGTTTTGCTCACTGACTCACACACTTATATTCTATGTCTCCTGGTACCAGCGCACCAAGCACTTACACACACTCGTATACAGACACACACAAGGCCCATTCTCCACTAGAATGATGGGCAGAGGTCGTTGCGAGATAACAGACCCCCTTTTTTTTTTGCAGTCCAACCCACAAGCCTCACCCCCTCCCTACTAGAGAGGCAGAGAGAAAGAAATTAAGATGTGGTATTATTCCACATGTGGAATGCGTGAGTGTGCATTCCCGTCCTACTTATGGCATTCCTAGAGAAGGTGGAAGAGTCCAGCGGGCTGCAGGATCGGTAGACCCAAAGAATGATACACACAATCTCTTTTTACACACTCCCTTTGATGCATCTCGCCTCTGTAGAAGGTTTGAAAAGCTTAGCATAACCTCTTGAATAAAAGATTACAGTAACAAGTGAAAAACAGGACATCGTTCATGGTTAGACAATCAGCTATACATCTGTTGTTTTTGTTCAACATGGGATTAACAGGCAAATTTTACAACATGTATATTAGTGTGGGGGTAGTTGACTTGTGACGCACATGATGTTAATATGCATGGAAGAGCCATTTCAGTCTGTGACCTGTGGTTATTGATTTAATACTTATGATAATTTTTAATACATGAGCAAAGCAAATTCAAACCTGTAAAATGTGCATGTTTAATTGTCTAATTGTGTAATGTTTACAGTGAATGTTAAGTAGTTAATACAAAATGGCTTGTTTCAATGTTATTACATAAGAAAGGAAGAATGATTATTAGATCATTCTCATTCTGACTTTTTTCACAATCTCATCTCTTTTCACTATGTGCCCATTCTCTCACCCTGCAACACCTGGGCCAATTGTACAGTGGTATCTACGGAGGACAGAGGGGAGGCTGATGATTGGCTGTGACCCTGAGACTGCCTAATCCAATCATAATTGGAAGTCACATCCTGGGAGGCTGAGCCCCAATTCACCTCCCTTCTGGCTGAGCAGAGTGCAGCACAGATAACCAGTGAGTCATGCAGGGAGAGGCACTTTGAGTATCTGGTAACACACACACACACGATCTACAGTATACGGACATTACCATTTTATTAGACAGACGAATCTGAAGACAAAGCAAGCCGTGATGTTGCCAGAAAGATGGGATAATAAATTAAACATATCCCTTATCCAAGGACGTGTCTGCTACTAAGAATCATGTAAAACAGGAACAGCACACAGAGCCTCAAACGTAATGTATGCACAGTAGGCTAAGGTCAGATTCCCTCCACTCCAGTAGGCCATAGATTTTAGACACTGTATGCAACTCAGCAGTGCTGCAGGTCAATTTCAAAGTGCATTACACAATGGACAGATGTCTGAGAAGGAAAGGACATAAGAAACGAGATAAGGGATGAAAAATATCATCTTATTTCCTGGTTTGCATTTACTTGGTTTTTACATTATTCACGTCACTAGAGCCAGTACGCTGCTTCAAATTGTACTTCGAATCAATGTCCCAGGTAATTAAGTATTTGTTTTAATACTCTCTTTTGGTGTGCTGAACCATAAAGCTGCAGTGCATAACATTTGGTAATTTTTGTTGTTATTATTGTTATTATTTTGCCTGTGTTTGGTCTGTGAACAGAAACGATGTTACAATATTTGCAATATTAAGTATACAATATATTACAATATTAAGTATACAGTGGCAGTGCAGGAGTGGATGAAGAATCTTTTATCCCGCTAAAGGATTTGACATCTATCCTGACACAAAACTAATCACTTCCTGTGTGCAGTGCGGGAACGTTGCTGAGTCGTGGAGCTGATAGTCTTAATTTGTATGATGGGAACTAATTTGGCAATGGTTTTAATGCAATAGGCATTCGTTTATATTCAAAATGAATGCACTGCCATTTTAAGGGGGTTGGAGCTGGGCATTAAAACTGATGACTGGGATTTATACATTACAGAAAAGACAGACAAACAGAAAAATCAGAAGGAAGCAAAGTCTACAATAGAGAAACAGAGTTGAAGAAAAAAATCAGGTCAGTAAAAATCCAAACAGATACCACTTTGAGATGTTGTGTGTTGGTGAAGTTGATGTATGATGTCTTACTGGATCTGGCAGGCTGCTTGGAGACGGGGAGCGAGACCTCAGTGAGAGGAAGGATGTAGACCTCGGGGCCATTCTGGGAGGACGGCGAGGCCAGATCTGCATGGTACTCTTCTCCTTCTGTGTTTTCAAACTCCTGGTGCAAAGAGACAAGCTGGGATTAGTCATCCACCCACTGTCCATCCTACCACTGGCACAGTAGGAGACAATGGTTCAGCTGTGAGGGCATTCAGATTCACTGAGGCACGCCCACCCAGCCATATACATCCTTTATATACAGGATAAATCATGTGCATCATTGGTTGAATTGTGCGACTCATTGCAAAAAGACTGCTGTGGAGGGAACACATTAATGTATAGTGCTATTCAAACTGTGTACACAAAGCCCTTCTTTCTCTCATTTTGGCTTTTCCTCATGTACACACTCTCTTACTGTAAAAAATGGATGCCGATAGAAGACTAAACAGCACAATATAAGTTTTTAGAGCAAAAAGTTAAAAGTCCATTTGGCAAGATCACACAAACACATGTTTGCACTTCGGTCAAAGTGAGGACCCTCATAGAACAATACATTCCATAGCCCCTTATCCTAACCTTAACCATCACAACTAGATGCCTAATCCTAACCCTTACCCTAACTGGAACCTAAACCCAATTCTAACCCTAACTCTAAAACCAAGTCATAACATTGAAAAAGTTCTTTTAAGGGGTGAAAAAAGTGAGGACCAGCCATAATGTCCTCACTTTGTCAAAATGTCCTCACCATGTAGGGTTTATATGATTTTTGGTCCTCACTCTGCAGGAAGTATAAGAACACACACACACACAACTCAAAATGCACTTAGTAACAGAAGATATGCAAATATACAATACTATTCAGTTTCTACAAATATAGTTTATTTTAACTGCCTATTACTTACACACATCTACATAAACTATATCCGCTGTCTTAATGCAGAGTCTGGTGATCTGTGTTTTCACCCATGACTTGCATATATGCAGAAATACCTTAGAGGAAACATCAGTACCCTGATTATTTTGAGCCACATGATTTAAACTGTTATGTGTCAGTATGATGCACTGGCACATTATGAGCCTTTGTTTTTCCACCCTCCAGGTTTATGTAGTTTGTATGAGAGAAAAATGAATCATTGCTCAATAATTTCCCAACAGCCTGCAAAAATACACAAAATACCTTCTCTGGACTGTGATCAATAATGAATGTGACTTTGTAAACAGAGCTTTCTGTTAAGTGTGGAGAATTGCAATATTCTACTGTGCACGGTAGAGATAATCTTGGCTGTTTAAAGGTTAAGTGCATCCACTTCAAATAAGACTTTACAGAAAAGACTGCATGATTACCTCAACCACCAAAGTCAAAAAGATGAAGTGAAAGTTCACAGTGACTCTGTCTTTCAAATCTCTCTCTTCTACATAAGTCACATTGTTTCCACTGCCTGTCCATTCACACTCCTTTTTGCTGCTGTCCCATTTAACTCTCTGGTCCACCTCAGTCTCACCCTAAATTGTTGTAGTGAGCCCCTTTATTGCTCCCATAAATGTACAGTTTAAAGAGCTGATTATAAATCAAACGTTCCTCATCTCTGTGATTATAATAAAAAGACAGGTACAGTATGAAACTTTGTACATATAAGAAGACAACCTTGTCATTGTCCCACATTTGCTCTCAACCTTTCCTGCACATGTGCAAAGATTCACAACCTGAGGATCTATCCCAAATCACTGCATGTACTGTATGTAAATATTTTATAGGACCGCCAGCAATCAAACTTCTAGGTAAGAGGGAAAAAGTTGAAGAGTGGAAGTCTACTTACTGAAAAAAAATCAGTAAAAAATGGTAAACTGTAGGCAATTTATTGTACATAAGATGTAACATAATGCAGATCACTATAGGCAACTTTCAGGCTGAGTCAAGAATACAATGCAACCTCACATGACACCTTAGGAATCCTGCAAAAATGAAATTGCATCATTGTCATTCTAACTTTTTCTTATGATCCTTTAATTCTTTGTTCATCAGTTACAGTTTCCCTAGTGTAACTTCAGTCCCCGTAAAATGAACTTGCCACAGTCACTGTGATTATGGTTGAATACTTTCAATTCAAGTGACCGAGGCTTCTCAACAAAAACTTTTCCTGTTAGAACTGTCTGCAGGGTCTCTGGAATTTAAGCTTATTTGTCTGTTACTCTAACTCCCAAAACAACACACACCAGTGGCTGCATGAGACAGATTTCTACTTACTGCCACTGCACACATTTATATGTTTTAGTCAGGACTATGAAACTGGTAGCAAACTCTTACACATGCAGTATTGTGCTTGATGGGCCCATTAATTTAATACTGTAATATACTGCATATCTCTTAAACTAAGAATGCTGTCCTAAGTATGTTCTTTGACACAGAGCGACATCCCACAATAATTCAAGTCATCAATGTTGGTAGTTTCTATGGTTGTAGATCTGTTGTATAACCAGGGTAGGAGTAGTGTGCTCAGTTCACAGGCACTGAGCCATCGACCCATTCATCCATCCATTCCCCCAGCTAATGAACTGCTCCCAGTAAAAGCCTATCTCTCAGATGCAGCAACCACAGATTGAGAGAAAAGAAAACACGAGGAAATGACAATGGAGAAGAGTAAAACATTGGTTTCCAGGCTGGATTAATGAGAAAGATTTGAATGGATTTGCAAGTGTGTGTTTGTGAACTTGTATTTGTTACCTCTTTTCTGGCATAAACACAGACCTTGTCAGGGCCAGTAGTCCTCAAGGAGACTAAAACCTGGTCCTAATTAGGCAGAACCTTATTTCTGAAGAACTGGTTACATTTAGAGCTAAGATTTGAATGGAGGTTAAGGGATAAGGCTTAGAGATAAAGTTGTCCAAATGAATGGCAGTCAGTGCAGAGTCCTTAAAACAAAAAGCTGCATCAACCTGTGTATGAGTGTTTGTGTGTGTATTAATTCACATGTGTCCAGTGTGTGTATATACATAGGAATGTGTATGTGTTTCTCTTTCTCTGTGTGGAACCATCTGCCACTCTCCTCAGAGCCATGTGTGAAAGCAGGCACCTGGCTGTGAGTCAGCGTTGCATAGCTCCCCGGAGAGCTTTCAGTTTAGAAAGCACTTAATATCCAGCCTCGTACACTCCACGCTCCAGTAAGAGCACCATGATGGAGAGGAATAATGAAGCTTTTTGGACGGCGCAGGTTTGAGATTCTGCAGTCCCCCATGAATGCACACCTTACAGAAAGATCAGTTTATGAGTGATGAGCTGATGCCATAGAGTCAGATAAATGTTGGGGCCTATTTATCCATTCTGTGATGATTTGAAAACTTCTGAGCTTAAAGATACAATGCATAAGTTGTGGTGTCTGTGGTTGCTGATGGTATCATTCTGCCTCTGTTAAGTCTTCGTGAACAGAAACAATGTACATTAACACTATCTGAGTGCTGCGTCCTTCATCCGAAAACAGATGACAGGAAGCATTTAGCGTTACAGTTATCTTCTGAAAACTTGTATGGGCATTTCTTTGTGATTTCATCCATACGCCAACCTGTTTTGCAGTTGCTTCCCTTTACTAGCACATGTTGCTGTTGCCTCTCTCTGTCCTGACATTAAATGAATGCCTTCTTGTGTGCAGTGCAGGAATGCCACAAGGTGATACGAGATTTAAATACCTTTACACTGAAAAAGGCAGAGAGTTTGTTTATGTCTGAAAGTTATTACATTTTTATATATAAAATGCATTATAATTAGCTGAATGCAGTGTGGAGGTGGGTGTGGTTTTAGCAGTCAGCGGTAGGAGAGTTGACTAATCAACCTCTCTTCCTGTGTCTGGAGCAGGAATAGTGCAGCCGGATAGAAGAGCAGAATATTAAAGTCTGGCTTTTGTGTTTCTGTCAAAATAAAAACATTTAAAAGTGCACTTGCCTGTCTGTGATATCTGCTGGGAAAACTCCTTTGTGGCGACAACTGTGCTACATGCAGATTTAGACTTAACCTTTAATGACCCCCCCCCCCCAACTCCTGCCCTATGCATATTATTAAGAAGAGGTCAGTGAGCTAATGACATCGGGGAAAACACCTCCATTAGCCTTGCCCATTGATTTTCATGCAGGCCTTGCAAAAGGCAGAATATTAAAATTGATTTTGTCAAACAATACTTAACTCTTTTCTTATATATATATATATATATATATATTTCAACAAAAAATAAAAGTGGTTCACATAAGCAGACACAAATTTGTAGTGTCGTATTCAGTTAAGCTTTATAATAACATCACTTTTAAAGTAGTATCTACTCTATATTCTATTGCAAGGATGAAAACCTAAATATACAAAACAGAATATTTTTTTAATTTGCCCAGAAATCAATCAAAAATAGTACTTTGTTTGCAATTTTGATTTGAAAACAATGACGTGTTCAGCCCTTGTGGGAAGCAGACACAGGCTTAAACTCCACTGTTCTTGTAGATTATTAAGATACACCTTTACATAATGATCCCAAGGTGATTTGGACTGGGACAGATACAGCTGCGCACGCATACATACCCGCCCACACACACAGAGGGAAATAAAAGAATAACGACGCCCACTCCATGGTGTGTTCATTAGTCACCCTGTTATCCCTGCAGCATCTACTGTACCTACCACAGGCTGTTCTCACTGTTAACTATGAACATTGGAGCACACACCTGATTCTCACCACTTACCTAAACAAGTAATAAGATGCTCTGCCTACTCTCGTTCTCTATCCGGCACCCTCCTCTGCTTTTTTTTTGCACTTTACTAATGAGCAACAAAAAAGACAAAAAAAATATTTTCTTCATTCATTCAGGCTGCCAAATCATCAGCAGAAGTGATGGTAACAGAAGGCTACTGTTCATTTGGGGCTGCAGTTAATACATTTTCTTACTAAAAAGTAGTATCATTAACATTTGCATGAGTAAAATGGAAAGCTGATGCCCTTATATTAGCAGCTTGTTGGGAAATAAGGGCCAGCAAGTACAGCAGCTGTGGTGCATCTCCGTCCTCCAACCCTGTGCCTTTGTCAAACTCAGTTAGCCCTCATCAGACGCTCACTTTGGCACTGATGTTAAATGCAGAATGATGAGTTATATTTATTTAATTCTGAGTCTGAGGCAAAATGTAAGTCAAACTTTTGCTTACCCCAGCTTCTCGATTTCAAGGATTTAAAATGTTTTTTTTTAAATGATTTCAAAACTCGATTGCTTCATTGTTTTATAGGAAATATAGAATAAATATGTATTTATATAGCAAAATAGAGTTTACCCTAAGACTACAATTACCCAGTTTAGTTTTTTTCTTTTGTTTTAAACTTGGCCCACTTTGTTTTCGATCTGAAATGATGGGACATGTGTAGGCAACAAATAACAATAAGTAATAATAAGTTAGAACACAAGTAGTTTTAATTAAATGACTGAAAAAGTCTGTGTTGACATCCCCTGTGAACATACAGCAAGTTTACAGTACGGTAGTTCTTGTTCCCTTCACCCAGCAGGGGGCAGCCCTGAACTCACCTTAAAGCCAATGTCTCCTTTCTTGCAGCAGAGGCAGGCCAGCATGAGGAAGACAAAGGTGAAGAGGCCAGAGAAGGAGACAGCAACCACTGCCAGTGATGAAGGCCATGACAGCTCGCTCAGCGGGGCCCCATCTGCAAGAACAGAAGATAACAGCACTGTTAAAAGCCTGAAACTGAAAAGGTGCGTAGAGACCCTACAGTTACCAGTTAAAGGATCATGCAGATAATGAAACACAAAGTGCAAATAGAGTTGTTTTGTAAACAAACAGGTGATATGTGACCTTTGTTATTGGCAGCTTCATGAAAGACGCATGAGACTCATTATTAGTATTCACCGCTGTCTAATTTCCTGTCTATAGACTCTGAATAGGAAGGATGTACCTGATGCTTAATCATAGGAGTTACTATGCACTCTGGACCAAGAAGGGAGGCTTTTACATTTGAAACACAATTACAACATGTGGATAATGTTTTAATCAAGCAACAGCAAAGCATGTCAAACTACCTGTTGGCATGTAAACAGACAATGATGGATGAAAATTTGTGGTGTGCGGATCTTTAATCAGGTTTTCAATTTCTGCAATTTCATTTTCTTTTCATCTGCAAAGAAATGTCTGTGAGTCGAAACACAACTGCAAAAAAACGAATCTAAGCAACTAATTTCTAGACGAATGCACACAATGCTGTGAAAATGTAGCAGACAAAGAGGAAAAGTTATGCACTGCATTTTGAAAAAGGTCAAATTCATCCACAGTGTTTCAGTGCTTGGTGTGGGCCTGACCAACAGACTGGATGTGTGCATAATCGTGAGAATTATGTATAATTATTCCTCCTTCGTGCAAGTTTTTCACAATTAGACATTGTTTTCCAGTGCATATGTGGAGCACACGTGTCTTTCAGTCTGAAAAGAGTTGAGGACAGGCCAAAGGACCAGATGTCAGTTTGGAGCACCTCCATATAATGTGAGTTCTCGTTTTAAACCTTCCTGTAAGCACAGATGAAAGAGAACAAAGGAAAGAGAGAGAGAGAGCCAGAGAAAAAGAAACTTCCAGCACATCAGTTTTTTCTCTTGGTATTATGGGTGTGTTCTATAACCAGACTTGTAACAATAGAAACAAAATTATATTTAAAGGTCAACAATCTGGTAAAACTCCCTCATTTTTCATCACATGCCTTTAGGCCTGGTCAATATAATGATATTATATTTAAATCATGACATGAAACAAGATAAGGTCAAATCGTGTTATGATATCTGTGATGACTTTTCCCGGTTTTAAAGGATGTCACATTGATAATCATCATATGAACATATGATATTGAATACATTTGTGAGATACACTGAGCATTATAAAATAAATATTATATATATCTTGATTAGAAGATACATGGAATTGACAAAATTCTATTTAAAATTTTGGCCATATTTATAGGCTATTTCATTGTTTCTAACACACATAAATATCATTAAAAACATTAAAAAAGGCAGATAAGATCTTGGTAATGTACATTACCAGGATTGCAGTTGCCTTCATCTCTTCTCTACACACTCATAGTTTGTTGAAGTAAATGACCCTAAGAACAATACATGAATGCAAGTGTACTGGACACTCCAGTACGGACTCTGAGCAGTGGTGGCTCTGTGATGATGATGTGAGTACTTTTCCACTGAGACCCAGAAGTCCTGACTCATTTGGCTGTGGAGAACACACTGTTCCAGACCTGACGGCTCCCGCACCCCAAACAACACCGCCCCAACCAAAGCTTGACCCGAAGGTCACGACCACAAAGCCTATGCTAACGCTTGCACACACATGAGTGGATGATGGAAAAAGAGAAGCACAATATGTCCAGGTTCCTGCAGTGTGTGTGTTTGCTGTGGAGACCTACAGTAAGTCACAGTCACATTATGAGCACGTGTCTTCCTTGTAGGGCCAAAAAGCAAGTCTCCATTATGTAAATTACTGCATTTTAAGGCATGTTGTATGTTTAGGATCAAGTTAGGGTTAGGCCAGTGCTAGTTGTGGTTAAGGTTAGAGAATGTATATATGTGTGTGTGTGTGTGTGTGTATGTATTTGCCACCTCTTTGGGACTATTTCTAACATTCTGACATACTCAAGACCAGTCATCTTCATGGAGACCAAAATCTGGGCAGAACATTATTTCTGAGTAACTAGTTAACCTTGAATTGTGGTTAGGTCAAGGTTAGGGTTTGGTATTAACTGGTTATGGTTAAAGTTTAGATTAACACTCTGATAGCTACAGTAACCTGTGTGTGTGTGTGTGTGTGTCTCGTCACCAAGGCAACAACCTGGCCTGGCCAACACATATTAGTTGACTGGCTTTTAGACCTAACCTCTCCCCTCCTTCTTTCCCCTCTCTTGGAGGAAACACATTTTTTGCTGATGCCTCATTGATTGTACCACAACTACACAATGACAGCTTGTGTGTGTGTGGTGTGTGTGTGTGTGTGAGAGAGAGAGAGAGAGAAAGAGAAAGAGAGAATCTGTGAATTGTAAAAAAGGAGATTACCCAGCTAAAACAAGCTGTCCTTTTCTGGATCCACCACCTAACACAGAGCCTGAGTGGTGACATTTGCTTTCCTTTCAATGTGAATATTCACAGCTTTTATTCACTCCCATGTGGTATTCTGGTCAAGCAGCCAAGATTTAAATATTATACAGATATACAGTATGCAGCTACATTTCCAGCACAATCCTTAAAAGAGTTAGGACTGTGGTCTTTTGCTATTTAATCATTTAATGTTTGCTATTTCGTAATAAGTTAAATCATTGTATACTGAACCTATAGCTATGCATCAATGCACAGATGGATGAGGAAGGAGAGGGAGAAGAAAGGCTGAACACAGATGGTGCAGATGGTCCTAGAAACACTGATGACAAATGCTTAATCAGATGGCATGGTGACTCAGAGCTCACTAAAGGACACAACATAAAACACACATGCAGATGTTATTTCTGAAGACAACTATTATGTGAACTGTCATGATGGGCAGGACCAGGAGAAAATCACTGGATCTGGTTTCTGTCTCAGTGTCCTAAAATAAAATAAATTGAAAGAGTATATACTAAAAAAAACATACTGTTTATTCAGGTTCAGCAAAGAAGCGGTGCATTTCTAAGTTGAGGGAAGTGCACTATTAAATTCCCTTCCTCCTGTTGCTCACTTTCCCTCTTCAAATTCTCATTTGTCTCTATATGCTGTCTACCTCTGAAAGTTGGTCAGTGGGCTGAGGCTGAGAATTCATGGAAATTGCTAACCTAATTTTGTTTAAGTCTGGAGAAAACAAATTTCCCAGAGCTGTGAGAGAGAATTTGTCCTTCTATTTGTCTGTTTGTTATTTGACAGCATCTTGTAAACTTAGATTCTGTTAAAACATGATTGTGATTACTGGAGCATCTAAACTTTGTCTGAAGACTAAAAGCAGTCATCCATAGGTTAAAACAGTAAATGGTTCCATGATAAAGCAAGTTGTCTCCCAACCAGAAAGTCAGGAGTGCTGTCCCAGGCTCTGCTAGTCTACATGTCTGTGAAAGACACAACCACCACAATCACTTGCTCCTAATGGCTATGAATGATTGTGAATGGGTATGATACATGTGACGAATCTAGTTGTGCTGCTTGAATGAGTGAATGGATGAATGGCAAAACTGTAGTGTAAAGCACTACACTGTAAAGCTGTTCATCAAGACAGATTTTCCACACACGTACAGAAGCAGTGTCTTCTCTCCTTACGTAATTTTGTCTATGGAGCCTTCATTTCTAACTCTTCTTCTGAAAGCTTCCAGATGTGGAACAAACAAATGAAGTAAAGCAAATCCACTGGCAAGCTTGGGGGGGGGGGCAGTGTAGGAAATAGTTCAAGAGGAGACAACTGTAGGACATGAGGTTAAAATTTCAACAATATTCTCATTATCGCAGCCTCTTTCACCCTCACCATATTTGTTGTTGTCAGAAACTCTCAACTGTATGCTGCTCTCTACTGGATGTATTGCTTAACAGCAAAAGTATGTGGTACAGTATATGTGCAGTGACAATTACCTCTATCTATATAACTATAAAAGTATGTTCTCACACGAATTACACCCAAGCCAATATAAGGCACTTTCCTGTGAATGTGGCCTGTGTGTACATAAGCTCCGAGAAACACACATAACATTTATATTACAGCCTATTTATATTGTAGTTTTAACTACAGCCAAAAAAAAAAGAAAAAAAAAGATGAACTTAAAAGTCGTCATTCACGATCTGAAAGTCCAATTTTGAAAAATTCTCCACTACTCTGAGGAGCAGTGAGAGAGGAGTGACCCGGGGGGGGTCCTCCATAAATATTTGAGAAGCACACATTATTTCACCAGCTGCATGGCGAAATGAAAATAAAGCACTTTAAGCTGGGCTCCTACCTGCTTTATTAAAAATACTGGAGGAAGATGAGCCATGTCCTGACAGACAGGGGAGAGCGGAGAGGGGAGAGCGATGGAGTCACCCTGCAACCTCCACAATTCAGCCTGACAATCAGAAGGAAGCAGTGAGCCAAAAAAAAAGGGAGCAAGGGAAAATAAATAAAATCTCCTGGTGGAAGAAGGAAGAATGAACAAGTAGACCACTGCTACTGCTTTGTGGCTATGAAAGTTAAGACGTGTGGTTAGAACCCTTGCTGCATTAAGCACAAATAATATGTGACAGGTTCAGTTATGTTTATAAAATACAACATGGCTGTAGTAGCTACAAGTATGCAAAGCAGTCAAATCTCTTTCTCACCCTATCAATGCAAGGACATCGTCTACAAATAGAAACACTTAACATACAAGTAAACATGTTTTTCTGTCTTTTTGGCTGCTGATTTAAGCACAATGACAGAAAAAAAATTTGAAATAAAGACGTGCGTTTTGACCAAGAGGCAAACGGTTGACATCACCCCACAGATTCTGAACTCCCATTTGGAAGCCTCCCGAATCATGATTTGACCAATGTCATGTTGAGATTAAAATGGGAACATCATTTACAAAACTAACATCATGTTCTATTGAAAAAGACCTAATACTAGCAATTGACACCATTAACTCCACAGCCAAATGTTAACTGACATTATGGTTCATTCCCATAGACCTCCATTCACAAAGAGTTCTTTTCTTACTCTCCATTCAGTATATTTACACTTCTTTTTTGGCTTCGGGAAGAACTCAGAGGACTGCATCCATTTTTTTAAATATTTGGTCTATGATACAACAGGAAAAGCTAAGGGATTCTCCGTTCACTCGTGTGTGTGTGTGCGTGTGTGTATTCGAGCATGTAAAAACAAAATGAGAATGTGGTGTGTTAAGCACAGCCCCTGAGCTTTTCAGGGTAGACCATAAATAAAGCATGCATCATTGAGGCAGAGTTCTCTGTTGCTGTGCAGCTGCAGCAGGCAGTTGAAACAACAGAATTTCACATCTACTGTCGCCAGTGTTTAACTAAAGAGGACAAATAGGGCAAGGAGAGAAAATAAGGATTTTATTCAGAACAAGAGAGACACTACACATTCTCCCGCACTTGTATGAAGGCCAGGGCTGGGCCATGTGCTCATATTCACACACTAACACCAGTACATGCACCCACACAGAAAGCCAAGGTGTCGCACTTGGCTGCATAGGATAAATTAGGAGTTTCCTTGGTAACAGGGAACAGAAGGCTGTTGTTTCTGCTCCTGATAGCAGCTACCCCTTAACAAAGTGAACAGGAATAAGCTTGCACACTCCATCGAACAGAACACAATTCAATGTCTCCCCACCTTTGAGAAGATGCTGTGTTCTCCCTCTATGGTTTCACCATTCTTACTTCTGTCTCTTTCTTTCTTGTTGGTATGGTTGCATGCATGCAAAAAAATAAAAAAAATAAAAAAAATGCACAGCCGCACCAGTTTTTGTTTAGGACTGAGGGGCCAAGTGGTGACAGTGCTGCAGGGTGGGCACTGTGCCAAACTATACACCACTGCAATCAAATTGTTCCAAGAAAGAGTGAGGAGGAGACAAAAGACACAGCTTGAGATACAGTTTTAACCAGTTTTCAAAAGACTGAAAACAGTTTCTCTCCAGTCTTCTGTTCAGGACTTTTTTAGATGCGTCTAAAAATCTGGCTCGACGACACACCAGAGCCGTAGTTAGCTTAACTCCTCCTTAATTGCTCTATGTTTTAGTTTACGGTTTACATGTGAGCCACTGCACCTGCTCCTGCACCACTGCCTTTGGTTTTTTGCTAACTACTGTAGCTGAGACATTTTTGAAATACGTCCCTAAAATATGTTTTCCCTGGATGCAAAAGCATGCAGAAATCTCTGTCACTTTCATAAAGATGAAGAATAGAAAAAGAACAGAAGGACTTTAAGCAATTAGTGTGTTGAGTTATAGTTATATGAGTAATAGTCTGGTCAGGGATGGGCCTTTGTGGGTGTGTTAGGAGGAATTAACTGGCCTGCAATATACCTTCCTCTTTATTCAATAGCATATGCAGGATGATTTTAGTGTGGGTGGGCATTTCAATCAAAAATGCAATTTGACAGTAAGTGGGGATTATCTGACAGTGACATCTGACATGCCTATTTAGATTTTACATTGTCTGAAACTCAGTGTCACCAAATGTAAATACTGCTGCTGCCGTTCTTAAGGTAATTATCACTGTTCCAACTTCTCTTCATATTCATAATAGTTAAATATAAAAATATAGGACAAGGTTTGAGGAAAGAAGAAGGGGCACACAGACAGACAAAGAAAGATTCCCCAAATCTCCATCAGCATACTTTTACATTTAGGACAGTGCTGGAGGGGCAAACAAGCTCCTCCAGCTGCCCCGTTTGTGCTGCACCAGTATAACACAAACATTATGTGAGGAGAATGGAGTTTATGTTTGTTTTTCAGGATTGTGTATTAGTTACACAATCCTGTGTAACTAATACACAAAACTTTGGGTTGGAATGTGCAGCTTCCAGCAAGTCAAAAATGAAAGCATTTGGCTTGCAAGTGAACAAGAATTTGAATTTGGGGTAATTGACAGAAAGCTGCCAAGCTGCATATGAGCCTGGTCTTCTCCTTCTTTTGGTTTCTCCCTTTAGGGGTCAACACAGCGGATGATCTGCCTCCATCTTGTCCTATACTTTGTGTCCTCCTAGCCTAGTGAAGTATTGATAATCCTTTGCTTTTTTTTGCATGTATATATAAAACGCAAAAAGACAATCTTTATAGATCAATAATCGGCTTAAGTGGTGTGCTCATATCTGGTGTTAAGATGTAATTCAAGCATTTTTTCAAAAGACTCACTCAGTATGTGTCAAGGGATATAGAGTAGCTATAAGGTCAATCCCTTTCCTTTTCTTCATGTTCAACAGCCACTTGGAATCTGTTGGCTACAGTCAACTATGCTCTCTGACAGCTTGGCTTCCCAAAAGATAAAACATGATCCAACAGCAGCAAGAATAAAGAGTGGGGAGATCATTATTTAGGACAGAATGAGAGAAGGAAAATGTTTTAGACAAATAAGGTAAAAAGAAAGTTTGTGAGGTTAGAAAAAATAAAACAGGGATGCAGGGATTGAAAGTGAGCATGAGGATGTGATAAGAGGTGAATAGGAGGAGGCAACACACACATGCACAGATACTGTGCATCAGTCTGAGGAAGGGCTGACAGGAGAGGGAAGAGCGTGACATGATTAATGGCAGGGTACAGTATCATCCACAAATTTACATCCTCTCTTTAGTCACGCTCTTTGTGAATGAGTGCAGATGGCAGAGGGATGCTCAGGCCTCTTGAGGTTCAAGATAACTGTCATTAACTGGGACTGAGAGTCCTGGAGGACCATCATGGATCAGCATTACAGGCAAGTCATGTCCACCCACCCCCCCATAGCCAGGCCAGGACACACTGCTGGAAACAAAGGGACTGAATATCAATGCAATAGCAAACAAATGTTTCCAGTGCATATAAAGGTGGTAACTGTAGCATTCAACAACAATAATTGAGCTGAGACACTGTTAGGATAAATGTAATGCACAGATCATTGCAGAGGAGGCCTGTGCTGGGTCAGATTTACCACCACATAGCACAATCACATTATTAACTATTCGAAAAATAAAACAAATAAACAACAAATTTTGCAGTTAGTTATCTTGCATTATTTGAAATTATGATTTTTGATCCTCTTTTTTGTCCTAATTATGCAGCACAAAAAGAAACTGAGCCGTTTTGTTTAGTGCAACTGCAACAAAAAGCCATTCATTGTTTATCACAGTGGCAAACAGACAGTTATATGAATGGAATGGAAACATGTTTATCCTCTTGAGTCAAACAGAACAGGAAGCTCCACTCAGGACTCAAGAATCCTCTTTGCAACAGGAAGAAACAAGTTTTGTGAATCTTATCAAGGAGCAGAAATAACAGTCCTGTGAGTCAGAGACAGGGCAATCATTGGAAACATTTTGTGAACTATAAGTTAAAGAGACAATCTTCCTTATTAAAAGTTAACTTAGTAAGTGACATACAATTAACTGCCAGTAGACTTAAAGTTTTGCTTCCAGTGTTCATCATGTTGGAATATCGTGATTTAATTTTAAAACTAAATTCTTTTCCCCAAAATATTTTCAGTCTAGTCTGGCCCCTATTGGCCAGACTAGATGCTTGGTGGCCCCAGAGTCGCTTGAGTTTGAGACCCCTGCTCTAACCTGTACAAAAGTGTCTGTGGACTATATTAACATTTAACTGTTTCTCTGTGGATTGTGCCAGCATCTCATTACAAGTCTGTTTCAGGGGTCCAGAGATTTGTTTCCTGAACGTTCTAGATGCTTGTCCACCTTTTGTATCTTGTGAGATGTATTTATTTGTATTGATTTATTTGTATTTAGATGTATCTATTTACATTTGATCCACGGACCAAATTTTTTGAACTCATGAACTTATTTTGGCATAAACTGCGGTCGTGTACTCACCGATATAGGTCAGTCTTAAAATCCAGAATAAAATTCATCTCTGGCTGAGCGTGCCGCCTTTTCTGTTTCCTGAACGGTTCTTTCTTCTTCATTTTCTTCTTTTCCCATGTCTTCTAATTGTAAAGTGGATTGCAGCGCCTTGTGGTAGCCTGCATTGCACTATCTACTTTACAGGACGGACCTAGCAGTCACAGACTTCAAAATGCAACTGTCTGTTCTTGTGCGGTGCCGTAACATGTCAATTATGTTGGGGGGGTCAGATTTCAGGGGGGTCCAGTGCCCCCCCCCAACTCCACCCATAATATTAGTAGGGATATTTCACTTGTAAATGTGTTAATTAAAATGAAAATGAGTCAAAAACAGTAGATATAAATAAGTGTTAGTTTCTGTTGACATGATATTCAATACCTGCCTGCTAAATAATAGCAGAGAATCAACAGTGGACTATCATAATAAAGTGATACCAGACGGGGGCAGTTAATGCTGACATATTTGCATCACCTACTAAAATAAAATACACTGTAACACTGGCTACTCTACTGAAAGACACTCACGGATGCCAATTTACTGTATATATTCTCTCCAGCCACTATAATGAAAAAAATAATGAAAAAAGTTCAAACTACAGACACAAGCTTACAAAAAAATAAATATATTAATAAAATATATATGTTGAATAGAAATATATGCACTCAAACCATTGACAATGTCATTCACAGAATTTGACAGAAGACAGGAGTTGCACACTGGAGGCATAAATCCAAAATGAAACTAATATGGAGGATGGACATTATTATATTGGGTGGGAATGGGTGAGAATCACAGGATACCTCACAATATGTGATACATGGATCATGATACCAATAATATCACAATACAATGATTCTGGGATAATCAATATATTGTAGGACAGTCATATAATGATATATCACAGAATCTGTCTGTTCAGAAAAGAAAAGAAAATGTGCAGTAAAGAAAAGAAAAGAAAAGAAAAGAAAAGAAAAGAAAAGAAAAGAAAAGAAAAGAAAAGAAAAGAAAAAAGTGCAGATTTTCTCTATTTATTCACAACATAGAGAACAAAGTGCTTAGAGGTAAGTGGAAAGGGAACTTGGCTTGTAACCAGAAAGTTGCTGGATTGATTACCCCAGAGCAAGGTACCCAATCCCCATTGCTCATTGTTAATTGGACACTTTAACTTGATCCCAGTGGGTTGCATCAGGAAGGGTATTCGGCATAAAAATCTGCCAAATCATGTGTGCGGATCATTTGCTGAAATTGAGAACAAAGTGCATTCTCTTAACTTAGCGTTCTCTGCTGTTACCCCACTGTAAACTCCCTCTCCCTAGAACACCTTAATTTGATATTCGGAATATTGATATTTGTCCTGGCAGATTGATTATCGTATTGCGTGTGGAAGGACGACAATATATCACTAAATCAATAGTTTGACCCATCCCTAATATTAACACAATTTACTATCGACCCTATTACAAGAACAAAATCATTTAAGCAACTTTATTCTTGTTGTTGAAAACTGCAGGCTGTCCCCTAGGGTTAAACTGTTTTATTTTTGTGTCATCTACAGTACGATGGGAACATTTATTTCGCCCTCAGACCTGAAAGAACACAGCTTAGCAAACACACTCAAGGAAGGAATGTTTTTGGCTGATAAACACAAATTAGATGCATGTGCAAACCATGTGTGGACACACAAATATGTGCCTGAGATGACATTTAAGCTTAAGTCTTATGAGAAGTCTTATGAGACACAAGTGTGTGCTTGTGTATGTGTGTCATTGTGTAAAAATACTTGAACAAAACAAGCGAGAGTTGTGCAGGCTACCAGGCATTTATTATAACCCCTATTTTTCCCTGTTTTCAAAATGCCATTGTTAAGCACATACTCCCACTCACACAAATGCAGTGAATTCTTACACACATTGTCCCTTGTCTTGTAATTATTGTCATTAAATGTCACTTCAGCAGTCCACTACATTTCAACCTTGGTTCCTAAACAGTAAATATCTCCATTACCATTGACCACCATTTTTTGCTGTTAAGTGGCTCTTGCATTTGCAAATTCAACCAGAAATCATAGGCAAATTAAATACTGCATGAGCCCTTCTCCTAAACACACCATGGGACTGCACACACAAGCCGAAAACAAGTTTGACAGCAATAAACCCACATCCCCCACATTATCACGCAATGCACACACAGAGACGAAGATGTTTCCCTGTGACTGCTTAAATCCACTTCATTCTTTTTCTAGTCCCCCCAGAGGCAGACTTATGTAACTTAAAGTGCTTGGTGTTTCACAGGAGGCGATAAATAATCAAACAGCCACTGGTGACTGGCATGTAGTGACCCAGTCAGTAGGAGGAGCTTTGACAGCAATATTTACTCTCTTACTCTTTTTTTTTTTTACATCTTTCCTCCCAGCATCACTTTTATTTTGACTATAGCCTACAGTGCTTTATCCATGTTCACCTGCAAGCTTTCTTGCATGTGGAATGTGATGTATGTATTATATTGTAGTGTGGGAGTGATAAAAAACACATGTTTGCGTCTGTCTTCATCAAGATACTACCCAGAACACACACTGGCTACCACTGCCACCTCCAGGAATTAGCACAAACTGCTGAAAGATGTCAACGGCTGGTGCCTCGGTGCTGTTATTCACATCAGTCTGTCCTGTTGTGCTGCTCTGACAGTGATGTTTTTCATATTAATCGTGTATATGGATGCAGCCAGGATTTCAAACAGCTTCCCTTTACACTTTGACATCTGCTCCCTTTCCTGGTAGGGGAGCTCTCCATGGTGCTGAAGCAGAAGTAGCCCAGGTGCTAGCTGCAGTTAGTCTTTATGCAGAATCACACACACACGTGCGAGAGCATGCTTCCCTTGGACGATGTGAAGTCACAATCCTTGTATGGTACATCCAGCCCTGCTGACGGCTTATATAATGCCATGTAAAGGGATGACCGTCTGGCCCCCACAGTTGTGTTCCTCTGCCTGAGTTTGTGTTTGTGCATGTGTGTCTGTTTGAGTTAGTGTTTGGAGAGGTAGAGCACACCGTGTTCTCAAATATATAGCTCAAGTGCAGCTGTAGAGGTTGGTTTTAAGGGGTGAAACTGTTCCAACAAAAGACTGTTTCAAAGTAAACACACTGGACAAGGCAATCATCGTTAAATTGGTTTTGGTAAATCCAAATAGAGGAATACTGTGAGCATCAGTTGTGTTCATCCTCTCATCTTTTTGTTTTCACATTGCTAACTGTCTTGCTATTACTTCATTTAGAGTCTAATGGCATTTAATAATTTTTGATTGATTTCATTATTCAGCTAGTACAGCAAACTGAATTCTGTTATCCCAGTGCATTTCCCTCCCCTTTAAGGGACTCCAGCATTTCTCTGTCCCTAGCACTGGCCATGAGAATGATTGGTTCCTCTTCACACGCCCCCTTCCATCACCTAGGCAACATTGATTCTCAGTCCAATTACTGCAAAGGAACCGGATCACAAGTGCGATGCTGTTCTTCTGAGAATTTTAGATCATTATGACAGGGGAGTGTCCAACCAGACAACACCAGGTAAACCCCTCCACCTAGAAACTAGCCTGATGCACATGTTGCCCAGAAATGTTCATGAGACTCAGTGTCCCCACATAATAAAACAAGAGCATTTCACTGCACATTCTCGAGGGGAACATTTCCAAACCTTTGAGCTCTGCCAGGAAGACAACACAGAGACAATTAAATTATGGATATGCCCCAAAAGAGCCCCAGTTAGCTGGGATTTTCACCATAATTCAGCTGGGAAACAATTATCTTGCCTCAGATTAAATGATCTCTAGTGTATATGTTTGTATCATATTTCACTGCACACAGTGCCAGAGACAGCCAACTCAGCATAGCACCACAGAGTCCATACTGAGAACTGCTTTCACAACTGTTTTCCAAATGTTTTAACCCCAAACACATCTGTTTCTTTTTGCAGTAGCTCTTAAAAAAGAGCAGAATGATATATGTGGTAATGTCCATGTTATTGTACATTACCAGTGACATTGAGATATGTGTATTGTGGAGTAATACACTTTTAAAACGGTTATGTGAGATTGAAATCATCAGTTGTTTCTTTACACTAAAAGGTCAGGTTGAGGTTGACGGAGACAAGTCTCTTTTATTCCTCACAATATTACACAGTAGCAATTCACAAGGACAGACTGACTCATGCAAATGACTGAGGAGCAACAGAGAGTAAATGTGGAGACTAAAAAGTGAAAGGATGTTACAGGAAAATACAGGAGGGTGGAATAACTATAAAAAGAAGGATCAGCCATTATTGAGTGTGTGGTCCTGGGAGGACAGATAGAGCCTGGAACTTGAGAGCCACTTGACTCTGTCATTTGTATGCAAAGCACAGTTTGGGTACTCTATCCATCCTGTTTACACTTTGCACACCGTTCATTTTCTGCTCCATTTCAAGCCCTTACACAGGCTGTCCGCACAGCCATGACTCCTTGCTCAGTGGTCCCGTAGTACTGCAGCAGCACCTGGCTTCTCCTTTGCCAAGGATCACCCTTAGCACACAGAGGATGATTTAACGCTGTGTCCAAACAGGCAACAAATACTGCAACCTCACAAAGCAGATCCCTCCACCTCTGTTATGTAGTAGTGCACTCACCATGCAAACACATACACTACATGCATGCACACACTCAGCTGCAGTGATATGCATGTAGGACTATGCAGATCCACTGCAGTCACAACTTTTAACCCTCTTGTCACCAAACTGTAAAAGATTGACTGAATAGTGAGTGCTGAGCTCATCCACTGAGATTTGACCTCACTGTATAGCTGTGACGACGACGACGATGATGATGATGATGATGATGATGATGCTTCTGCTAGAGATTCAGAAAATGTCTCTCAATACATTACAGCACCAAACCACAGTGTTTGGCCTTGCATCAAACACCAGTTACAGAAGAGAGAGAAAACAGTCTGATAATAGGGGGAAATAAATAAACCAACATATAAACCACAAGCAGGTCTGCAACAGCAGATGGATGGAGATTCCAGTCACTCAACAAATGCGTCCTTACCTGTATCAAAGTGAGAGCTGAAGGCAAAACTGGGGTTGAAAAATGCAGAAGACATGACAATCACATGTAGGGCAAAGAGCATCCTCGTTGCGGCGCAGAAGACAGTAAAGCCTGACACACACACACACACACACACACAGAGAGAGAGAGACGCGGGAAAAACACAGGCAAAGGGGGGGGGGGGGGGGGGGGGGGGGGGGGGGGATAAGAACAGATTTATATTTAGGTGCATTTAAGATTTAAGTAACCTGCGGTACAGTAGAAGAAGAAATGATTCTATTGCACCTCACAGAGAGAGAGAGAGCCCCACGAAAATCCCGCTCCACCTTCAGCTCGACCAGATTTGGAAGCAGATGTTGACCGTCGTTTCCATTTCACCACATCTGTAGGGTTTACTTGACTGACAACAACCTCCCGGTTCGCGCCTCACAGGAGCCTCGGTGCACGTCTGATCAGTCACCCGGTGAAGCTTTTTTGGTAAAATCCCATTGACAAATCTCCCTTTTAATATAAACCAGTGTTCACAACATACCGAATAACAGCAGAGCAACAGAGAAAAAACGATAAATAAAAAGGTGCGTTGGTCAACGATCCACTTTTGCCTTTTTCAGCTGTGGGAAAGACAGCGCGACATTTAGCACCAGTGTCAAATTAAATGTGTTATAGAGCGACTTCCGTTTGTCACCTTTCAAAGTAAATACACACGCCTACCAGAAGCCCTTTTATTTTATTATTTTGAAAACAAAACCAACTTGATTTCCGTATTGAGCCGCGTTATAGCTGTGAAATTTCTCCATCACTTTCTAGTCGAACATAGCAATTAAAGGCCCGTGCGTGTGAGCTCGTGCACGTGATCGACTCTGCAGCGCTGCATGTGCATTGAGGCATGAAATCATGTTACTGTGAAGGCTGAAGGAGGTAAACGCAGGTGCAGCACAGAGGTTTCTGCAGAGGCAGGTTGACAGATTTGTAGTGAAGGTGCTCATTTTGAAGTGACTGCGGCCACCAGTGGACAGTTGGGGGAAGGCAGGGTACTGAGGTAATAGCCCAGTCCCACATGTCTCTCTCTCTGTGTTTTCTCACTATAGCTATAGATAAGATCTTGTGTCACCGGCGACTTGACCACAAAGATTTAGAAGTGGATTCTACTGCTCAAAAAAAAAAAACAACAACAACAAAAAAGTAATTCAGCAGACTGAATTACCACCCTCCTCTGTGCTGCTGTACTGATAGTATTGCTTGACAGAGCCTGTTTTCAGATGAAGGATGCCGCACACAAATAATGTTGCATCCTGTCTGTTCACAAAGACAAAACAGAGGCTGAATAATAAAATCAGCAATTACACAGTGCAGATTTAAGGTCAACATGGACATTACGTATTGATAAAGATTTCCGAAAGCATGCCAATTATAGCTATAAGTCTATTTTTCATTTGTAGTCCATGACCTGGCTTTACAATAAACTCCCAAAGAATTAAAATAAAAATAGAACACAACTACTAGACTGAAGATGCAGCAATTTAGAGAAAATCTTAATTTATCTATAATCTAAATCTTAGCTACTTTATTGTGTGCCATATACTGTTTCACTATGTTTTTCATTTTTATTTAGTGGGGATTTTATTTGTTGACTTTAAATCTTGATTTTAGAAATAACAGCAGAAAATTAACAAAGTAGTTCCCCTCTCAGTTTCTTTTAAATTATTAAATAGTTACCAGTTTTTCTTGGTATGGATTATTCTGCACAAGTGATGGCAACAAATATAAAAGAATTACAGAGCACAGTGTTGTTCAGTTGATTGCACACTAGAGAGCAGCAATGAACAGCTGATAGAAACGCTAGGGGACTTTTTACAAACACAGTCACATGATGGGGCCACGTTTCTCAACTTCTATGTGCAGGATGCACCTGAAGGCCTCCCATCTTTATTTAGCTTCATGTAAATCAGGGGGTACTAGTGTCAGCTCTCTGTGCAGCATTAAAGTTTTGGTTATAAGCAGATTATCAAGCCCATTTACGAGCATTATTGTACACATGTGCATCTGATTTTATGTCCTGCATGAGATGACTCATTTTAATTGGAACCAAAAAAATGTATAGATTGATGCATTTCACAATGTATTGCATAAAAGTAAATAATTAGAAATAGTGCCATAGAATCAATGGCAGTAAGTGAGACATCTTTTTTCTTCTGGCATAACAACGTAATAATATTGTTCAAACTATGTCGCTGAGGACAATAAACCACACCAGAGTGTATGACTTCAAAAGACACTTTTTTTTACGCATTCATTTTGAAACAGCAGAGGAGTTTGCATCTTCATAAAACAGCATCTCTCTATTACTCATTTTCTTCCAACCCAGGATGCACCTGCCAACCTCCTCTCTCAGTTTCATGTAAGATGTCCAGAGGTCTAATGTCAGGGAACTGTCCCTCACAGGAAAGGGAAAAATATATAAAATGACCCTAAATATATATAAAAAAATATATCTAGGGCCATTACCATGCAAGCCTTTATTTGTAAATTGAGTTGTGTGTGCCATAAAGTGAGCCTTGTGTGCCAAAAGTTTAATTTTCTGGTTCACCCTTGTGATAACTCTTTGCCCCATACTTTCCCCTGGTTAGAGATCTGTTAAACTCGCAGCCCAGAGACTTTACACATGTTTTTGCAGCAATGTGAGTGTCAACTACTTTAATATTAAGCTCTAAGGTGAAAAAAAAACACAATTTCTGTTTTCCCAAGGTGTAAAGGCAAATAATTTTCTGTCAGCCAGTTATATTCAGCTCTTGACTTGAAGATAGATAATAACTGTTGGACCAATATAATGTATTATTCATCCTCATTCATACATTCACATATTCTCAAGATCTAATGAAAAAAAACCTATTAAAATTAATTTTTCAATATTCAAGGCACTCACCCAGAAAAGTTGAGACCTTGCAATTAATATATTACAGCGAAAACACCTTGGAAACACATTTAGTATAAAATCATCTTGTGTCAAATAGCTCCTCCCTCTGTCAATGTCCCTGTTTCAGGGTTGTATTTAATTGCTCCTGCATCACCTCTTCTCCTCATTCTCCAAATCCTCTAACTCAAGCAGTGAGTTCACCCTACAAGCTCGTTCTCAGCCCACACTGACAACATGCTGTGGAGCCTCTGTTCTCTCATCACTGCTCTAACATGTAAGGAGGCTGACTCACTGCAGCTCTGGCCTCACGTTAGATTCATCTGCCTGTGTGCCTCTCTTGACTTCATGTCATCTTGTTGTTTCCAGGTGTGAGTGGAGAAGCAGTGGTGACACAAACACCGTCTGTTGTGACAGTGAGGAAAGGAGCCACAGCCTCCATGGACTGTGATGTTTCCACAGATGACGGGTCTCGCTGGTATAAACAGATTCCTGGAGGATCCACTCGATTTGTGCTGAGAAATCACCACAGCTATCTCTCTCCACAATATGGCTCTGGTTTCTCCTCTTCCAAGTTCACATCTAGCCATCTGTCTGGGACAAAGTATCGCTTAACCATCAGCGATGTGGAGGAGGTAGACTCAGCAGTCTATCACTGTGAGACATGGGACAACTCTGCTGGAGTGCATGTATCACAGTGTTACACTCTGTGACAAAAACCCTCTCAGCAAATACTTCTGCTTTTTTACTGTCTGCTACATTTTGATCTGAGAAAATCTGCCATTGATTTCTCTGATATTCGTCCATGATATCCGACGATGTGGATTGTTTGGCAGAACTGACTATACGTACAGTATAACAATTCCACCGCCTATCATGCCAATCCACTATGTTGATACTCCAACCACATATTTTCTATATGATGGATGAGTTTTAAAGGAGAAGTCATGTATTGTAGTGATTCACACTGTGAAAAAAAACAAATCCCCAGCCACATACGCACAAGTGAATACACACCAAAATCAAATAATCCAAAAAACCTCAAATGAAACATGCTCAAACATGTGTTTGTGGAAAATACTGAAGCATGTTCTGTCAAAAGCAACAAAGAGACAATGATGTTGTGAAAACCACAACCAAAGTTTATTTCATGTAGGAAAAGTTATCTGTTAGAGGAATCTTGAAACCCCTCCTCCTCCTCCTCCTCTGTGTCTTTATAAGCCTCAGTCTCTCTTCTCCCCACACTCCCACCCTGCTCACCTCTCTGCCTGACACTCACACTCTTACACCACACACTGACAACATGCTGGGGACCCTCTGCGCTCTCATCACTGCTCTAACATGTAAGAGCTTCTTCTCTTATATTTAAAAACATGTCATTTCCAAACAGAAAGCTTTGACTCAAGTATCTTCTCTGTATGTTGACAGATGTTGATGCAGCGATCGTGCTGACCCAGACGCCTGCTGTCCACACAGTTTCTACAGGACAAGAGGTTGTTCTCAGCTGCAACATTCAGAGATATGATGGAAATTATGTGAGCTGGTATAAACAGGTTCCTGGTGGGGTTACACAGTATGTTCTGAGGTTTTACCACAGCGACAGTTCACTAGACTTTGGAGCAGGATTCTCTTCAGACAGATTTCACTCTAAATCCTTATCAAACATCGATTATCAGTTCATTATAAAGCGGGCAGAGGCAGGAGATTCTGCTCGGTATTTCTGTCAGACATGGGATGACTCTGCTTCTGAAGCTGTATCACAATGATTCACACTGTGACAAAAACCTCAGAGAGAAAGATTTCATGAATTCTGACCACAAATCAGTCAAATCAAAGTGAACCTGGAGCAAAATGGGACATTTAGAAAATACTAAATGTTTTAAAGGTGTCTGAAAGAGGTGCAGCACGGTTTTGTAAAATAAACAGTGTGACAGTCGATGTCACAAGATGTTTCAGTTCCACTGCTCTCATCAGTGAGAGTCAGGAGGTTTTTGTACAGCCATGTGCACAAACTGAATCACTGTGGTATTCGGACAAGGCACCAAGCTGATTGTGAGCGGTAAGTACTTTTCAACTGATTCATGAAACAAAACTCATCTCCAATATTTTACTCATTTTCATGAAAAATAATATGTAAATTTCTCACTACTTGTTTCAGATATTTAACGGTTGTTTGGTGAATTTCAGATGCTGCCAAAACCGTTCTGTCTTAGTACCATATTGTATATTTAACAGAATTTTTTTCACACAAACATATTTTCACACTTTGACAGAACCAATCTTCATCAT
The DNA here is from genome assembly GCA_016785285.1 of Brachirus orientalis. Taxonomy (NCBI): domain Eukaryota; kingdom Metazoa; phylum Chordata; class Actinopteri; order Pleuronectiformes; family Soleidae; genus Brachirus; species Brachirus orientalis. The sequence continues at coordinate 1,271,901 of JAFBJR010000262.1, forward strand.
CCTGTTATATAAAATTATTTTCAATTTAAAAGAACAATGCTAAAGCAGTTCAAAGCATGTTCTGAATTTTATATTAGGGTCTCAAAATTAAATTTGTTTTTAATAGAGTGAGTACTCATATGAAAAAATTATTCACAGTAACAAATTATTTTAGAACTACATTAAAACAAATGCAATGTTCCTATTTGTAGAACAAACATTCGATTTGCCACTCTCTGACTGATGTGTCTGTACTTCTGTCTCTCTAATGCAATATTGTTTTACCAAAAGAAAGAACAAAATGATAAAACACCAAGTCAGTTTATCTTTGACGCCATGTTTATAATAACTAAGTCTCCATGATCATTTTCTTAATTAGAAATATTATTGGATTCCAAAGAAAACACAGATATGAGTATTGTAGATGTATATAATGTAATCTCAACAGCAAAGAAAATACAGTGGGACTGACTGCTGTGTTATTAGTATTTATTTGATGCTTGGTCAACTTAGTGTTGTCCTCCATGTACTTTCAGACTCCAGCCCCTCTCCTCCTGTCCTGACTGTCTTCCCTCCGTCCAGCGCTGAGCTCCAGACCAACAAAGTCACTCTGGTCTGTCTGTCCAGTCAGTCTGTGCCTTTTGCAGATGTGACCTGGTTGGTTGGTGGGAGTCCAGTGAGCAGTGGAGTCTCCACCAGCACTGCTGCTCCCCAAGCGGACCAGACTTTCCAAATCAGCAGCCATCTGAGCGTCCAGACGTCAGACTGGAACATGGATAAGCCTTACACATGTAAAGTGTCTTTGGGCTCCCAGACTTCAGAGAAAACCATCAGCAAGTCGCTCTGTCCCACTGAAGAATAACAGAGGAGCAGAGTGACCATTTAAAACCTGCTTCTTTACTTTTCATGTTGTTTTCATTTACCTGCTAGAAAATGTGTCTGCTTGTAATATACCTTATGACCGTTAGGTAGCGCTGTTGTATCAGTTTTGAATCTCCTACTTGTAGACTCAATAAAAAAAATAAAAAAACTATTGCCTTCAAACTCTTGTTTGTTTATTTGACACAATAAAAATCTGGGAGTTTGTAATGTTTACACTTTATCGCAATGTGCTACATGTGGTATATTTAAAATGTCATTTAAAATAATGAATCTTATTATTAAATCAAATTCTTTCTCAAGTGAAATGTTGCACAAATCTGATAGAAGCAGAAAGTGGAACTGAGTTTTCATCCTCTATCAGTGAAGCATGACTTTTTTACTCCTCCCCCTCTTCCTTCCCAGGATGCACCTGTGGACCCTTCCCTCTTATTTATAGCTCCATGTAAATTAAGAGGCCCAGTGTCATTAACCCTCCTATCAGAAAAAATGAAACTGTCTCTGACCAGAAACATGAAGTCGGTCCCATGAAGTTAGTCACTTATTCCCTGATGTGTGCAAAATTTACATTGTGCACTTGACATCTGGCATTTAGATGTGAAAAATTGCAAAATCAAAAAAAAAAAATATTTGTTTCTGTAGAAAGTACAGAAAGTGGCCCTCAATTTATATAGTGTACATCCTGTTCTTTTATAATTACGAATATGAAAAAAAAAAGATCAGCTGAGTCAAAGACCGCACAGACAAACCAAAGCTCCTCCTCCTCCTGTCCGTCTCGCGGTTTCAGTGTTGTGTTAAATTGTTTTCGCCCAGCACCTCGTCTCCACATCCTCCAAACCTTTTACTCTGCAAGATACAAGGTCGTTCTCAGCCCACACTGACAACATGCTGTGGAGCCTCTGTTCTCTCATCACTGCTCTAACATGTAAGGAGGCTGACTCACTGCAGCTCTGGCCTCACGTTAGATTCATCTGCCTGTGTGCCTCTCTTGACTCCGTGTCGTCTTGTTGTTTTACAGGTGTGAGTGGAGTGACAGTGGTGACACAGAAGCCTCCTGTTGTGACGGTGAGAAAAGGAGAGACAACTTCCCTGGACTGTAATCTGGGGACTGTGACTCTCAGTGCTTCTCGCTGGTACAAACACATCCCCAGAGCAGTTCCTCAGTATGTTCTCAAGTTTTATCATGGTGATAGTTCTCCAAGCTATGGCTCTGGATTCTCTTCTGCAAAGTTCACATGTGCTCATCAGTCAACATCAGATTATCGTTTGAGCATAAACAATGTGGAGGAGGGAGATTCAGCAGTCTATTATTGCAGCACATGGGACGGCTCTGCTAACGAGTGGGTATCACAGTGATTTACACTGTGACAAAAACCTCCTCATTAAACACTTCTGCTTTTTCTTCCTGCTGACTGACACATATTGGATGGGTATAATGGGATCAGTGCTCTCTTTGCAAACTATTAAACATTATTAAAGTGCATTTCATTTGCACTCTTTCACTACATTTTACATTACACTTTAAAGCACATCTTTCATATATTTACACCCAGATTTGTGTGACTTTACTTATTTGTGTTTGTGACACAACACAACAATTTCCCTATGGGGATAAATCCATCCATCTCTACCTATCTATCTAAAGTTCCACTAGGTAAAGTTTAGGTGAGATTATTTAAATTTTTTGCATTTCCATTCAAAGTATGAATTGTTTTTCATATTATAACTGAATGAGCCTTTTATATTTATATCAAGAACTGAGTCAGCTCTAGAAAGGCTGCCATTTTAGGCCACCATTTATTTGAAAACAGTCCACAATAGACAACATAAACACTTTTTTGAGTTTTGATGTTAATGAAGGCTACTTGTGTTCTCCAACACATTTGGAAGGGAAGGTTGAGGTGAGAGTTATTCAGCTGAAATATGCAGCTTCACTAATAAAAGTAAAAGTTTACACACTGTACCTTTAAATGTCACATATCATGGTTTGTGACTGTAATAAAAGAATCTTTAACTCACAACTTGTAAACAGCAAAGTATTCTGATTTAATTAAAACACACTTCATATATACATTTTTCAACCAAGAAAACAAAATTGAAGTCTTTAGAGGTGCTCACACAGGAAACAAAAGATTACAATACTATAAAAGCATTTGATCACATGCTGGCTCAGTTTAAGTTAAGCAATATTGATATTTATAAATATTAGTAGTATACGTTAATATCAGTTTTATATTAAAAGCCAAATCTGACTAAAGTTTTAGTTTGATTATTAAATATGGCAATCTCAGTGGTGTTCATACTGCAGATATGGAGCTTTGTTATCAAGAATGATCAAGTTTTTTTCTCTCTCTAACAGAGAGAATTGCATTATGTCACTATGACTGCATCTCAAGAAGCACTGCTGTGTCTACACTTGAACTCATATGATGGAAAATTAAAATGCTGTTATGGTATATGTTGTATTCTTATCTTCTCTCCATGTTTCCTGTCTCAGCACACACAACTAATTAGTCAAAATATTATTATTTGAATGGGGCTAAATAAGGAGACATGGCATGCAGGTGCATCCTGGTAAGTGAAGAAATGTAACATAGAGGTGATGCTTCACTGACTGAGGATGAAAATTCAGTTTCACTTTGTGTGACTATCTTGGTTCAGATAAAGGCAGGTTTACAAAAATCAAACATAGGTAGTTCTCCCTGATAACAGTGTCATGTTGCACGTTTCCAAGAAGGCTTTAATTTCACGAGCTAAAGAAAAATTCACTAAGAAAAAAGTAATAATAAATATATTTTGTATGAGTCTTCCTTGATGCTACTGTAAGCGAGTAACAGATCAGCAGAATGAGGAGTTGATTAAGTTTCTCCAGTCAATAGTATCTTTAGATTGGTTATAGTGTGTACAAAAAGGCAGACTTGTTTGGGACACAATGTCTTGATTGATCAGTTTTTATTGAATGCCACAACTACAACACTAATACAACAGCTCTACCTGACTTTTATAGCATTATTACAAGCAGACACATTTTCAAACTTCAAACAACATGAAAAGTAAAGAAGCAGGTTTTAAATGGTCACTCTGCTCCTCTGTTATTCTTCAGTGGGACAGAGCGACTTGCTGATGGTTTTCTCTGAAGTCTGGGAGCCCAAAGACACTTTACATGTGTAAGGCTTATCCATGTTCCAGTCTGACGTCTGGACGCTCAGATGGCTGCTGATTTGGAAAGTCTGGTCCGCTTGGGGAGCAGCAGTGCTGGTGGAGACTCCACTGCTCACTGGACTCCCACCAACCAACCAGGTCACATCTGCAAAAGGCACAGACTGACTGGACAGACAGACCAGAGTGACTTTGTTGGTCTGGAGCTCAGCGCTGGACGGAGGGAAGACAGTCAGGACAGGAGGAGAGGGGCTGGAGTCTGAAAGTACATGGAGGACAACACTAAGTTGACCAAGCATCAAATAAATACTAATAACACAGCAGTCAGTCCCACTGTATTTTCTTTGCTGTTGAGATTACATTATATACATCTACAATACTCATATCTGTGTTTTCTTTGGAATCCAATAATATTTCTAATTAAGAAAATGATCATGGAGACTTAGTTATTATAAACATGGCGTCAAAGATAAACTGACTTGGTGTTTTATCATTTTGTTCTTTCTTTTGGTAAAACAATATTGCATTAGAGAGACAGAAGTACAGACACATCAGTCAGAGAGTGGCAAATCGAATGTTTGTTCTACAAATAGGAACATTGCATTTGTTTTAATGTAGTTCTAAAATAATTTGTTACTGTGAATAATTTTTTCATATGAGTACTCACTCTATTAAAAACAAATTTAATTTTGAGACCCTAATATAAAATTCAGAACATGCTTTGAACTGCTTTAGCATTGTTCTTTTAAATTGAAAATAATTTTATATAACAGGATGATGAAGATTGGTTCTGTCAAAGTGTGAAAATATGTTTGTGTGAAAAAAATTCTGTTAAATATACAATATGGTACTAAGACAGAACGGTTTTGGCAGCATCTGAAATTCACCAAACAACCGTTAAATATCTGAAACAAGTAGTGAGAAATTTACATATTATTTTTCATGAAAATGAGTAAAATATTGGAGATGAGTTTTGTTTCATGAATCAGTTGAAAAGTACTTACCGCTCACAATCAGCTTGGTGCCTTGTCCGAATACCACAGTGATTCAGTTTGTGCACATGGCTGTACAAAAACCTCCTGACTCTCACTGATGAGAGCAGTGGAACTGAAACATCTTGTGACATCGACTGTCACACTGTTTATTTTACAAAACCGTGCTGCACCTCTTTCAGACACCTTTAAAACATTTAGTATTTTCTAAATGTCCCATTTTGCTCCAGGTTCACTTTGATTTGACTGATTTGTGGTCAGAATTCATGAAATCTGTGGTGAGTTTCTCTCTGAGGTTTTTGTCACAGTGTAAATCATTGTGATACAGCTTCAGAAGCAGAGTCATCCCATGTCTGACAGAAATACCGAGCAGAATCTCCTGCCTCTGCCCGCTTTATAATGAACTGATAATCGATGTTTGATAAGGATTTAGAGTGAAATCTGTCTGAAGAGAATCCTGCTCCAAAGTCTAGTGAACTGTCGCTGTGGTAAAACCTCAGAACATACTGTGTAACCCCACCAGGAACCTGTTTATACCAGCGCACATAATTTCCATCATATCTCTGAATGTTGCAGCTGAGAACAACCTCTTGTCCTGTAGAAACTGTGTGGACAGCAGGCGTCTGGGTCAGCACGATCGCTGCATCAACATCTGTCAACATACAGAGAAGATACTTGAGTCAAAGCTTTCTGTTTGGAAATGACATGTTTTTAAATATAAGAGAAGAAGCTCTTACATGTTAGAGCAGTGATGAGAGTGCAGAGGGTCCCCAGCATGTTGTCAGTGTGTGGTGTAAGAGTGTGAGTGTCAGGCAGAGAGGTGAGCAGGGTGGGATTGTGGGGAGAAGAGAGACTGAGGCTTATAAAGACACAGAGGAGGAGGAGGAGGAGGAGTTTCAAGATTCCTCTAACAGATAACTTTTCCTACATGAAATAAACTTTGGTTTCAGATTGTGTCACTGAGTCAAGCTCATATTTAATGAATGAAGTCTGTTGGTGATACACACCATTTATTCCTTTTTAAATCCCAATTTTCACAATATTAACACAATAAATCACATTAATATATCAGTTCACAAGCATCTTTACTGAGAATCAAAAAATTCATATCAACTACAAGTGATTTTAAATAACCGGAATGATCTCTACAACTGATCTGAGTTCATCATACATTCTCATTTATTCCATCTTAGTTTCACATGCACTATATCATCATAGTTTTTTTTTTTTTTTTAACTGTGACTTTGGGGCTTATCTTGAAACATGTAGAAACTATGGTTGTCTTATTTTGTCATTATATTGTAGTGGGGATGTCTGTATAGCAGCAGTCATTGCGATCATAAAAACAAACAGAAAATGGACACAAGATCACACAAATTGTACTTGAAGTGAATGAAGGACTATAGTATATTGGCTTTTACATTCTCAGCCATTTTGTTACTTTATATCCAGATCATATACAGTGCAGCACGATGAGAATTGGCGATAATTTGGTAAATCCTGCCACCTTGTGTTTATATATTCATACAACTAAGTACTGCATTCTGTGCAAATTTACAAACCATAATTAACATGATCCTATTACATCGCAGGCAATAAATAAACTAGTGGTTATTTAATGAAAACTGTATAACAATGTGTATCAGAAATAAAAACCACTGGGTAAAGAGTCTAAGGTCTCTGAGATCTTCTCCTCCACATTCTGATGACTGCTGGATTGGTGATCAACCCTCTGTCTGGGGCCCTCATCTGAGCCCGCAGTGGAGACCTCAGCCCAGTCTTTGGGGGAATCTTCTGTATGGATTGCAGAGACGGAGAGAATCTGACATCCCGAAGTTCGTCCACAAAAGCCTCCACTCTGTCGAACTTTGCGGTGAGCCTCCCCAGCTCCTCTTTTAGACCATTGAACTGCCTGTAGAGGTCTCCCAGAGCATCTGACAGAGGCTGGATCCTGGACGAATACAAAGACATTTGAGAAAGTGGATAATTGGTTTCAGTGTTGGACTGACCAGTTAGTAAACACTGCTGTTGGAACATCCATTGGCTCATATGAAAGTCAGAGTAGCCAAGGCAAATTAGGGACATAGACTTAAAGCTCCAGGACAGAATAGCTAATTCATGTGGACTCATTTGTCAGTGGTTTGAATGTAGCAGACATGCTTATATTGTAAAATTGTGAATTGCAGCTTTAAAGGCCAAGCATTGTGCTGAGCAGATACAGCCAGGTCATCTGCAGGAAACATTTGGATAACAGATATTAAGAACAGAACTCCTCAGAAACCATTACAACATAAGACTGGGTGTTGTTTCATTGTTTCATTTTAAGTGGTGGGATATAACTGAGAAAATAAACACAAATATTTTAATTACTGTAGGTATACAATTTTTGAGGTAATTTGCACTACATGCTTTATGCTTGCAATTTATTTCACATAGAATTCACTTTTCCTCTTCATAAATTGTTGTTAATACAACACGGTTTTGAATGAAATGATTTCAACCTATGTGGGTACTATTTTAAAATAAATACATATATTAAAAGGTAAATGTGAAGAAAAAAAAATCTATCTTGATAACAGCTATAACAGAAAACTGAACTGTCAGTGTTAATCAAGCCATAAAGTATAGCTGCAGGTTTCATGCTCCAGAATCTAAAGGGTCAACTTCTTTTATAATGTCTGCCAAAAGATATTCATCAGAAGATGAGGTTGAAACATTTCCCATTTTCTTTTGGAATAATCTGTGTAGTGAGATGATGTAATAAAGTGGTGTTGTCCTTATGAGGACCTTGGCAGTCATGAATCACACTACTGGCTCCAACAAGTCCATGGTCAAATGCAGAGTGTAGTGAGTTACACAATTCCTAATTTTGTATGACTGCAAAGAAGAAAACAATGTTCACTTACATCACAGTCTTGTTATTCTTCTTCACAAATCACCTCTTTTGCTCAACATTTCGGCCCCTGTTTTTGTTCTAACTTGTTTGTGCTGCAGTGCACAGTTAGTCCAGTCAGATGCTTGTTGAGGGACCCACCTGTTGTATTCAGGAAGGACAGAGGCATGATCATTAATCAGCAGGTCTTTCACTTGGGTTACAATGGCAAATTTCCAGTTGTCCAGGACCTGCGTCAGGTTGGAACAAGTCCTGCTATAGGGGCGTTCTGCTGGAGACAGAAACTTATATTGAGACTGTGTAGGCATTCTAAATACAACAACACCATGTGGACTTTACATTATTAGTAACATTTTACAGATTGTGGGATGATGTCCCTGACCTTTAGGATCCCAGCGTGGGCTTTTCCATTTCTGAGCTCCACATATTGAAACGATGCAGAGAAGGACCAGAGCCTCTTTCATCCTCATCTTCCTCACACAACAACAACAGAAAGTGACTCGAGTGCTGCTGAGGAGCTAAAAGTGATGCAAGAATTTTCTTGGCAATTTATGAGTGGGCCTGGCTCATTTCAAGCAAACCTGCACAACGTTTCATTCAGTATGTGTAGCACAAGACATAAGTTAACATTAATTTACGATACCTTTTTTGTGAAGTAGTACCCTGGGGGAAAAAACACTTCTTGTGATACGATCCTTCAGCAGTGACCCACTAAGAAACTCTGACCTTGGCAGCATTGTCTTATAACTGCCTCCCAAAGTTCCATCCCACCACCTGCTCCCACCCACTTAAGTGATGCAGTGCCTTTGGCATGGAGAAGGACATAACACTGAGGACAAGGCTCGTGAAGACAAACACATGGTTTCCACTTAAGGCCCTCATTAAATGTGTCTTGCAGCCTCAACATCTGCGGACTTTAAAAAAGAAAACTCCTAATTGCGAGGTCCTGATAATCCCCTATCAGTGTTCCCTATATCTCTTGGCTGCTGTCTGTGTTGTAGAGTGACCCAGGCTCTGCTCCAGAGGAGGTGTTTGATGCAGCCATGTGGCTTCACCATATACAATTCCTGCCGACTATTGTAATACAACATGCTCTCCATATGGACAATGACAAACCCAGTGAGCAACTGTCCTTTCAAAATTCAAGCTACCATAGAGCTGAGAAATGTAAAGAAAACCCATGCTGTTTTGTGTCAATCATTTCAATAAAATCCCATTTTAGAGATAGGGTTACTGTATTAAGTCTGAAAGGTTTTGCCATGAAGTTAATGTGGTAATCAGAAAAATATAGAGCCTCAAAGATACTTTTTTACAGCTCAAACACAAATAGATATTAAAAAAAACAGATAATTGTAGTGTGGCTGCTGGTGGAGGGTGAACTGCGCACATGCTTTTGTAGTTCTATTGCTAAGACTTCTCCACTTTAAAGTATGGACATTTGGCTGCATCTATAACAAAAAATGGATCATATAATTTCATTTGGAATGATACTCTCTGTCTTGACAGCTCAGAAATAAAATGCCCATTGTTGTAAGAATTTACAACTCTGAGTGACTCCAGAGCAGTGTCTCATTCCATTCGAAAGACTGTGCTGCATCCTGTGCTGGTGCATGCAGTGCTGAATTATGAAATGAGACAAACCCACAGCTGCTGAAAGTGAGTCTGTCTGGAAAACAATTTTTGCCATCTGCACCAACTTTAAACACATCTAGAAAACACTGAATACTGCATGCTGTATCTTTCTTCATTGCTTGCAACACTGCAGAATATGTTTCCACCTCCTCCAGGAGTCAGAAACAAATCTTGGGACAAGACAAACAGTCAGATTTGTGGAAGAATAACTATCTGATATTCAGCTTCGGCCTTAATGGACTGTACAACAAGAGAATGGAAATATTTACTGGTATGATTTTCATATACCCTCACTAGCCACTTTATTAGGTATATGAGATACCTAATATAGATAGATATTTGTGTTAACAAGCAGTCGAACAGGTGTACATAATAAAGTGGACATTTAGTGTATAATAATGAGTAGGGAAAAAAGGTTTTATAGGCAAAATGTATGGGAGAATGGAAATCCTTGGATGTCTATACTATTCCTTTATTTAGTCAGTATACTATATATTCTAATAATCACTATATTTGAATAGTGATTTATTTAAATACACGTAAATGTGAAAGAACACATTTATGGTGGGATTCATATCTGGAGTCCATCACTTCCTCTCAGCTCTGTGCAGCTCAGAGCAGCACAGACAGAGGAAAGAATGACAGCAGTGGACAAGTGGAGCCAAAGTGTGAGCCAACCTCTCTGTTTTTTGTTTTTTTTTACCTCAGTCACATCTGTTTTCTCACATGCTGTTTGTAATTGACTCACTCATGGCTGTGTATTTTAGCAGTCACGAGTCTTTATTGTGTATTTTTCTTTAATGTCCTCCACACAAACAAGAAAATGGACACAAACGAGATTTGTATGCCCATATTTATTTCCTTTGGACACACACACACTCAGCCTCTTCTAAGTGACTGCGGAAAACTCTGTACCCTGTGTTTGTACTGATGATTATATTATTTGTGAGGTCACCTTAATTTGCAAGTAATCTGGCAAAACTAAGATGAAATGCAGGCAGGTGTGATCAAGCGGTGGCGTTGTGTATATACAGTATATTGTATAAATACTGTTTTCATATTTTCATCATTTCATGTCTGAATTTATTTTATACAGAGCTTAGTGTTTTAATTTAATGTGTATGATGGCCCTGAAGGTGTAAATCACAACAAATGAAGGAAAAGAAAATCAAATCCTGTAACACACAACATCAAACAAGAAAAAAACAAAGCCTGCAAACAAAGCCCAAAGCATGAAATTGAATCATATAACACAACGGCATAAAAGAACAAACAAATAAAGGATTTCATTTTGTGATTTATAGTTACTGACTTAATGATTACATAAGAGCTGAAAAAAATCTGACATGTTGATGGTTTAAGTGAGTAAAGGTTATGTTAAAAGTTTATTCTAGTTCATACTTCTAGACTGTTGTGTGTGTGAGAGAGTCTCTCTCATGCACCAATGACCGTGTAATCCCTTCACTGTGACTCTCACATGATGAAGAAAGCCGACATTTCACAGCAGCCTGGGGCTGAGCACCGCATGGTCACTCCACCTCAGCTCACATGCTCTTCTGTTCATACTGTAATGCACCTCCTCTATTTAACATTAGTTTCAATTACTGTGACCAGGGAGGTTCATCTCCCAGTGACTGTTAACATGGGGAGATATTTGGTGATAAAAAGGATTCCTTTGCTGTGGTTTAGGAGGGACGATTCACAGAATGAGTCCACTCCCCTCATACCAAAGGTAAGGGTCACAGTAGGTTTCCGTCTTTGTTTCTCTTCTCAAAACATGGTATTTAGTTGTATTTCTCTGTGTCCAAAGGCAAGCTCTGCAAAAGAGGATGCTAAGGAGTTTGAGCTTGCCACTACGGATTGTATGGAAGCAGGGACAAAAAAAGGACAACATCACAACGGCCATGTATTTTCAAGCATTCAACCATACTACAGTTCTTCTTTGATTGACCATTTCCTTAAGTATTTTCTGTTCCTGTGCAACTTTGTGTTCACAGTTCTGGGCCTTGTTGTTCTTGGTCTGGGGGTGTGGGGCCTCATCAGCAAAGAGTCATTTGCACAGGAGAAGGTTGGTAGTATCGGTACTGACCCCATGCTGATACTTGCGACTCTGGGCTTTGTGCTCACCTTGCTTTGCCTGTCAGGCTGTGTGGGCACCTTAAGAGAGAACTGCTGCTTACTAAAGCTGTTCTCCGCTGTGGTGCTGGTGCTCATCACAGCCCAGGTGCTGGCTGCCATCACGGTCTACAATCTACAGGATCAGATTGAAGTCTATCTCCGGTCAGGAATGTTGACTGCCATGGTACACTACCAGGATGATCTGGATCTGAGGTTCATCACAGACGAGATTCAGTCAAATCTGCAGTGCTGTGGGGCAGATAACTACCATGACTGGGAAGTCAACATGTGAGTTCAGTGTGATTAATTTGGATGTAAAAGAACATAATGACCTTTTGGTCAAGCATGCCTGGGGATTACATGCGTTGCTCATTATGTTCATTTTCCCCTTTTCCCAGATATTACAACTGCTCAGCTCCAGGAGTGCTGGCCTGTGGTGTCCCCGCGACTTGCTGTGTGGACCCTTTGGAAAACGGCACAGTGTGGAACTCTCAGTGTGGTGTTGGAGCCCAACTGCTTGATGAGTTTAGTGCTCAGAGTGTAATCTTCCTGGGTGGCTGTCTGGGGGGAATCTCTCGTTGGATCGAGCGGCACAATGGCTTGATCGGGACAGTTGCCATTGTCATACTGGGAGTCCAGATTTTGACTCTGTTAATCACAACACGACTGCTGGAAACCATCCAGAGGCAAAGAGTTCAATTACAGAGACTGACAAGTGATATTTAAGTATTGCTGACTTCTTTTATTTGTGGCCTTCATGGTACTGGGGGGAATGAAAAACATGGCAGGTGGTGACAGACATATTCACTTCAGCAAAGAAAACATCAGTGTTTTCTGATGTGTTACTGTGAACAGATAGACTCGCAACAGCACTACACAGAAAACCACAATATGTCTTTTGTAGAATTGTTGAGTAATATATATATTGTAAATACAAAAACCAACATCCAGTGTGTTGATTTGTGAGCTATAGAGAAGCTGGAAGGCAGATTGTGTTTGTTTGGACAAACCCAGGCTAGCTGTTGCCACTGTGCTCTTTTTTTATTCTAAGCTAAGCTAAGCTAAGCTAAGCTATTTGACCCAACCCTGATAACTGTATGGTTCAAATATGGTATACCTATTTACTTTTATTTTAAATAAAGGGACAAACAAAGCAATGTAGTAAAAAGATATGTCATGTTTCAAACATATTGAAATGATCGGATTATTATGGAGCCTTATGACATAGGGGAAGAAAACACTGATTTGGGGCCACACATGTTAAATTGTGCATCTAATTACTATTTTGTGGCCACTATTAGTAATTGGTAAACAGTCTTTTTCCACCACCTCTTTATCAAAGAGGAAAACAAGGAAGAAGAAAAACAATGTTCCGTTTTAAAACAAATTAAAGCTTTATCCTGAATTTGATTACCACATTTAAAAACAATCGTTGTATCAAAACACAAAAGTCAGTAAGTCGAGTTACAGTTTCTACACTAACCTCCTGTGGGTTGTGATTTAATGTATAAAACAATTTAGACAAAGAAGAGCACCATGCATTTCACACACACACACATACTGGTTTCCATGACTTCAGAGGACATTAAATTGACTTATATTTGTTTCCTGGAGGTTTACTATAACCTTAACCGTAATTACTAGTGCCTTAATCCTAACCCTGACCATAACCTTAACCTTAGCCTAACTTTAAAACATGTCTTCACTTAAAATGTGTTAATTTCCCCATTGTGGGACAATAAAGGAAATCTTATCTTAAAATGTTGAAATTTTCATTATTGAGACTTTTGTCCCTGAGGCCTTGAGTACCATATTTTGTTATTTCATGTTTTGTGCTGGAATGAGGAATAAAGCACCTTGAACCTTGAATTTACTTTATGAGGACCTGCTTTTTGGAAGACAAGTTCCAGCATTGGTACAATAATTATTTAAATCATTTTTTTAATGTTTCTGGAATGGTTAATACACCAGTATGTAGAAGCTCTTTATCCAAAATGATATTTCTAATGCTAAAATATACTGTTTTACAAAAACAGTATATTTTACAAAACATTATTATTATTTTGATTAGATGTCAAATTATAGTTTTTTACTTGCATTCCTTGTAACAGAAAAAATGTTTTGGTGAATGAATATTATGCTTCATTCATTTCTAAAGCCCAGTGAGCCGTATATTTGCGTATAAAAAGGGGAATTCAATTTATCATTTGCCGAATTTTCCAAATTAATAACAATATTTTAGAAATCTTTTTGAAAGATTCTTAAGTCTAGAAGGTGTATGAACTACACTGCCATCTAGCGGCAGAAATTGAAAACGACAACTGGGTGGCCTTCTGAGCAAAGACCGACTACTCTGTACAATATATCACTCCGCTCAGAATTCGTCCTTCTTTGTCATTACTATCAATCCTGTAATTTATTCACCAGAATTAATCATGCATGGTGTGAACCATCATCAAAGCACTATTAGATACGATCCATGTCCGTAAGCCTTGACATAAGAGACGCCGAGTCGACATCTACGGTGTTCCCACCAAAGTTGACAGAGTGAGACATCTTGATTTTTTTCCTCGCTTCCTCTTGAGTCAGGTGACGGTTCAGAGTTGAAAGGTCAGACACGACGCTCCACACGTGTTGATGTTTTGTCTTACTGTATTCATACAAATTAAACTAACATGGGGAAGAATAGGAAGAAAGTCAACGATCCGGTAAAAAGAGTTGACAAGTCTAAGCAGCACCAGAGGTAACGTAAGGAAGATAAATACGTAAAAGGCAAAAGAGTAACTGCTTGCTAGCTATTATTAGCTCCCTAAGCTAGCTGCTAACTGAAGTGAAATGTTACATTTTTATTTTAGAGATGACATTAGCCTGCATTTCATTGCCCCGAAAAGTAAAAATATATGTATCCGGACTGTCTTCCAGTAATTGTCATCTTTAATATTGTATTTTTGCCAAATTTAGCTTTAACCTTTCCTTTTGCAGTGATAGGACGACCAAGCGAGATGGTAAAGCAAAGAAAGCCAAAGAAAGAGACCACCTTAATCACATCCCTTTCAGGCTGCGCGAGATAATCAAGAGCAAGGATAAAACTAAATCTGGATTCATAAAATCTAAAAAGCTAAAAGAGGGTAAGTTTTAGAAGTAGTAGAAAAAAATCAACAAAAAAAAAAACAACAGCATAGGTTTGAGCTCTTTAGTCATCACTTAGTTGTATAGATTCCAAGGAAGTTGTTTTCTGTCCTCTTCAGTAACCTCATCCAAACGCAAACCAGAAGAGTGTAAGGATGGGGACATCCCTGTGCCACATTTCAAGAGGGGAAAGCATGAAAGTGAAAAGGCATACCTGCGGCGCATGGACAATGCGGCCAAACATGTCCTCTTTCTCACTAAGAACCAGGTGGACAGAAAGCCTGAGCTGGACGCTGACCAACAGGAGAGGCCTGCCGACAAGGGCAAATCTACAAAAAAGAAGGAGTGAGTACAACCTAATTCTAAATTGGCAGCAAAATGCCAAATCACAAAAAATAAATGTGGGGAATGCTGAGAGATGAGAGCAATTTCTGCTTTTTTTTGCATTTCTGAAATTTGTGGTCTCTACAGGTATGATAAAGTGAGGTTACAGAGGCTACACCAGAAAAAGTTGAACAGACAAGAGGCCATAATGGAAAAGGAGATGTTTGTTGGTAGGTAATGCATGCTGCAAGATAATTGTTCTTTCCTTGTTAATTATTGCAGTCATTCATATTGAATGAATACAGCCAGTATACATTTTTATGCTCATTGTGATTCTCTTCATTTTGTACAATTATTACTTAAATCTTTCCGTTGTTCACTTGTTTTTGGTGTTTTGAATCACTTGTACTTCTCTGGTGGGGACCATTCCTTCTGGTGAATTATGTAAGAATATGAAACCTGTCTCTTTCATTTGTCTTAGGTGGTAGGTGTTAAGATTCTGGGGTTTCTTAACTCAATATATTTTTAGGAGTAAAAGGATTGCTATTTCTTGTACAGGTTCATTTAAAATGCAATGTTATTTGCACAAGAATTTCATCACATGACTTAATGCAGTAGGGGATATTATACGAAGAACCGAGAGAAAATGTAAATGAGAATTAATTGTAGATTAAGACTTGTCAGGTATATGGTTAATGTATCTATGACTTGGCATTTCATATTTACAGCTTCACAAGGTGTTAACATTATTTTTTGTTTCCACCTAATTGGACGAAAAATTTAATGAATACATCTTAACCTGCTACAGTTATATGAAGTTTTTGTGTAAACAAATGGTTTTGGTTTTGTAGATCATGTTCCATTTGGCGAAGTTACCATGGCCCCTCCATCTTTGAATATCAAACCTAAGAAAGCTCAGGTCAAATCAAAGGTAACTGCTTTGCTGGTTTATCATGTTATCTCAGAAATTTTAGAGGTTGACCAAGCGGCTAACTTAACTTTTTATCCTCTGCCTCTATTTACCAGAATTCTACAAAGGGACTGCTTCTCAACTCTCTCCTTGGCAACACAGTTGCATCCACAACTAAGCCCTCTATGGCTAGACAGAGAATCATGGAGGAGGAGAGGGAGCGAGCAGTGGAGGCCTACCGTCATCTAAAGAAACAGAAGCAGGACCTGGCCAGGAATGCCAGCCTGTAAAACGAAGACAAAAACCTAAAACCCAGAGAACCGTCAGTGATGAATAACATCACTCAATTTAGGGAATATGATTCCTTAATTACAGTGAGAATAACTGCAGTGAACAATGATGTGACAATGATGAGACACATCATAAGATCATCAGACTGTATGCAGATTCCAAAACTCTGGGTGTGATATGCCAGAGGGACACTGTAATTTACCACGGTGATGCTAAAATCAGGGAATGAAGCAAATATTTGCATCCACATGCCACAGTTGAGGTAAGTCAACCCCCCCCCCCAACTTAAATTATCACAGTTAAACCGGATTGGGCATTATAATGATTGGTGTAGCTCATTGCTGATTTCCTATCATTGTGTTTCAACTGACATAGTTTGTGTTTTTTCAAGGAATAGTCTTGATTGTTTTCTGTAGTGCCACTAGATGGCAGTGCTCCTGTTGGATGCAGTTGGTTTCATGCTCTGTATGAGATGATGAGGCAAAGTATTTTGAAACATATAATGTATTTATTTGTTGTAAAACACTTCATGTTTAATATGTAGGTTAAAAGATATTTTACACTTTAGACCTTTTTATTTTCCTGAGCAATAAAAGTGGTCACAACATACAGGTATAATGCCTTTAGAATCTTTGTAACTTGTTAATCCTCAAATGCTGGAAGAACAGTTTTACTAACATGTCCATATAGAACTTTGAATAACACATTAATTTTTCAGCTTTCCCAATACACTTTTGTAATAATGAGTACCTTGCTGTTGAAAGACTTTATACAAATACATTTGCCTTTCCTTTGTCTTGCCTGTCATTTCCAGCTGGAAGAACCATGCTGTTAAAGTTTAAAAACTTTAACAGCAAGAATAAATACGCACACTTTATTTGTAAAAAAACAAACAAACAAAAGAATAAATGTTTTGTTTGTACCTCACTGAGAGCCCTGATATACTGGACAAATAAATAACATTAGCCCTTTTTTAATGTGGACAGCTTATTAGAGCCTGGCACCACTGTTGACATTAGTAATCCTTAAAAGGTTTACCTTCATGAACCAGGGCTTTGTTTAAATATTGGCCTGTGGGGCAGACTACAATTTTGTATGTTTGTCTAATTGATCTTTCAAAGGTTTTAAAGCATCCCGTATCAAAGGGTAAACATTACAATTGTTACAATAGTGATCTACTGAGTAATATCACCAGATGGCATTATCTAGTAATATGAAATACATGCCATCTGCACTGTGGGCTAAGTTATTTCTGTTTGTTCACCTTGAGCAGTGAGTTGTTCCTCGCCTGTGTTTGTCCTCTGAGGGTTGTCACAGTGACAAGAAAATGCAATAAGTGGGGACAGCTGCTTGTGATTGGTAGTGCTGATGAATCTCTTGAGCCGAGCCCAGCCACCACTGGTCATGAAACCAGCCGTGTCCATGTGCACAAGACAGCTATTCAAAATATCAAGGGATTTACGGTCCCTGCCTGTCATGGAAAGATCACTGATCAGGAAATAATGTCTAATAGACTTTAAATTAAGTCACTGGCAGGGATCAATGTATTATTGTTGATTCTGCAGATAGTAACTTATGTAAAGATGTTAGATGTAAGAAATTCAATGGAACTAATTTGGATAGACTTTTTCCTGTTCCTGTTTTTATTTATTTGTATTGTTTTTACAGTTCTAAGCGTAAAACTAAATGTCTGATATACTGTATGCTGGGGCTTAAAAGGTACAGCTGTACCATTTTATCTGTCATATTTTCAGTCGGTGAAAATTTGTTCATAGCTGCTGACAGTACAGAATGAGGGAGTCACAGGGATTGAGCCTACTCAGCCTGCTGCTAGGCAGCTACAGCTCACTCTGGTCTTTTTTTGTGTGTGATGACAAATCATTAGCCTTGCTTTTTGTCTAAAACAAATTAAACCAAGTTAACTTTCACTGTTGCATTTTAAACCACTCTATTTTTAAACCACATTCAGTCAGTATGTGGTTGAGTGTCTGCATGCACAGTATGACTATTTACTGTCCTTTCTGATTATCATGCAGCCTTTTACTGCTGCTACTGTCAGACTATGTGGTTTTTATTACATTCCCAATTAATTAAATTTGAAGATACTCAACTCTTTAAATGAGTGCATCCGCTTGGCTCTACTCAGATTATAGTTTGGATTAGGCCAAAAATTCTAAATTGTGAATTGTAAATTGCGAGTATTTCATTTCTGTTTGTCTTGAATTATGTATACTTTATCACTCTCTTTGCGACCTCAAATATTGGATAAAACTATTCTTTACAAAATGCATTCTAATCCCTACAAGCCTATCGTGCTATGATATGAAAATATTTGTCAAAGGTAGGCAGTGTAGGTGGTAATCCTAATGATACTTCCTCAATCAGAACCTGACACCATCCTGGTTGCCTCTGTATGAGTTATGCAAAACAACCCACTGATTCAACAGCTTGACAGGATGTAATTAAACTTTACTGGGTTGATAAGTTACAATCTACATCTTTACATGCAGTGCATTGTTTTTATTAAATCAAAGACACTACATACTCAAAATGGTCAACAAAGTGAACCAAAGTCTTACATATGCAATGTAATAGCCAAAAGGAAAGTGACAGTCAGCAAATTATGACAAAAAATTCTATGTAATAACGACACAACTTTTGTCAATTATACAGTATCTACTGTATGTTCCTTACTGTACATGTCGACTTTATCCTTGTCTTTTTCCCTCCACTACCAACATACAGTTTGTCACTTTTCTCTTTAGAAATGTTTTGCTGAAAAGTCTTTGCTTTCCCCACAGATACATAGAGTACATGTTGCACTCTTTCTCTTGCTTTTCATATGAGAGCAGGAAAGCAAAGCTGTTGAACAGTTGACAGGAGTTCTAATCTAAATGTACGAATGGAAATGAAAGAGAAGCTGAGCTGAGAAACTCTATATGTAAATCATACATTTGAATATGAACACATCAGTCTCTATGAGATCCTGATCTCCAGTCATCACTTGTCTTTTATTTACTACTCTAAGCTTTTCTACCTACAAAACAATTACTGCACAAACTGAGGAACTAAATTGTGAGACGCCTTTGAGGAATAGTAACTAAAGCATCTTCCAAAGGAAGCAAAAGGAAGACAGGACATTTGTTACTAAGAGCCGTGGTCCTCTAACAAACTCTAGTTACAGATTACTTCAAAGCTGTAACAACTGAGTGTACTTTGAGCTCTTGACGGTGTTCCTATTTCTGCCCTCAAGAGGGCAAGGAGTTGGTTGAGTGAGGCAGGGAGCTGCTACTTCCTGGACTCAAAGAAGGGGTTGCTGCTCGAGAGATTATTGCATCTTGGTCCATCTATAAAACATAAAAAAGTGATTACTTTAGATGCGATGACAAGAATGTGGTTTATGATTGTAAACTAAACTGCTATTCACACAGGTAATGTAAACACCCTCACCTGTGTCAGAGCCTTGGCAATCAGTGCTATTTCAGTGGGCTGGTACACACAACTTCGTACTTGACCATTGTAAGCCCCATATGGAGACACAGGCTTTGTGGGTACTGTCAAAGAAAAACAGGGAAGAGGATTTGAAGAAGTGTTCGGTTCATTATATAACACACATTTCTTTAAGTCTAGACACAGCGTTCAAAAACAGCTCCAAAAACACTGGTTGATATCTGCCACTGTTTTAGGTACTTGAACCACAGCCTGGCAACAGACATTCTCACAACATTGGCCAATTTACACAATATTTCAATATTGGCCAACCAGTATTTGCTGCAAATGTAAGAATCACCGTTAACAACCTGGACAATTTGATACCCTGTCTATTGATGGTGTCTGCATTTCCCTGAATATATACTGTATATATTTTTGTACCAACCTTGGTGTCCTCATACAACTCTTTTTATTATCCAATGCTAAAAAGAGTCTTGATACTTCTCCCATCAGTGTTCACAATGTACTAGTGACAAGTATAGCGACAGTTTTTGTCAAACTGAATATTCTACTGATTAGATTAGTATGTTTGTATAGGGGTATAAGTGCTTTAAAATAAAAATAGCTTGTTTAGAATATACATTTTTCTTATGCAGTTGAGACAATGGCCTTGCTTATGGAGGCTGCTACCTTGCACTGTATTTTTTTTTTTTCTACAGCAGCCTGAACGGACAAATGTATGGCCACCTAATTTCCTTGGGAATGGGAGGGGTGTGTGTACTTTGAATACGCAGCATGCCGTACCTGTTGGTGGCTCATCCATGGAGAAAGCTTTATTATCCAGGTACACGTTCTGTTGGCGTGTCTCAGGCTCTTTAAGTATGTTGTCACAAACCAGGCTTCGGGCAGGATAGACATGTTCTTCATCATGGAGCTCCTCCTTGTCAGGGTCTTGCTGCGTCAGTAAGCAAATTTCTGGGATAGTGTAGAGGAAGAGGAACACCCAAGCATTTGACACCACGGCAATAGCCAGTGTGGAATCATCCCAACTGGGGTTCCCGGCCATTCTGTTCCCGACAATGTACATGGTAATCCAAGCTACCCAGATAGCTGCAGAGAGGAGGCCTGTAACCAGGATGAAAGCTCCATCTCTCCGCCACTGCTTATGCTTGTGTGCCACTGAGGGCACACCCAGCACCACCACAGCTAGCAGCAGAACCATTACGTAAATAAGTGCAATCACAAAGTCCTGGTTGGCAATGCTGCAAGACAGGTTGGGAGCAATGACATCTCCTGTTTTCCTGACGTCAGTAAGAATAAGCCACTCAGTGTTGATGATCACCTCAACCAGCCACAAGCCCAGCGCTCCCAGGCAGAGAATCCAACTCCTGGGTGCCCGGCCTCTCCGCTGTAGCAGGGCAAGCCACAGTCCATGCATCACCAGGCAGGCAAAACATCCCGTGAACAGAACTCCAAACAGGAACCTGCGTACAGCACAGGTGGTAGAGTACTGGCCCACAATGAAGGCAAAGGTGAGCCCAAAGAGCCCCAGAGTGAAGACAAGAACGCCAGCCTGCAGGGCCACTGTACCCTTTCTCTTTATGTCCGTCACAAACGGTAAGCAGGCCATGAGGACGATGAAAAGGACAAAAGAGGTCACCACACCAGCAGCGGCGATGGCCTCCACCACGACCCCCCACACTTTGGTCAGGTCACACAGGTTGTAATATATGGAGCTGATGTTGGATCCACATCCCTTTGGAGCGCTGGTCGGGTCCATGGCTTGTCTGCAGATTTTATTTATTTAATTTTGAAAAATAAATATTTGCAATTTTTATTATTTTCATTTTTTGAATATTAAAAAAGTGATCTTAGTTATTTTAAGTCTTTTGTGTGTTAAATGAGAACTTAAAGCTTTGTTTCTTCTTCTGCTTCTAATTATGTGTCTATGGTGGAAGTGAATCATAAATCAGACTCTGTGGTTATGCTGCACTATTTCATTTACAGAGACATCATTTTATCACGAGACATAATCTCTCCCTTTGTCCCTGCTCCAGCAGAAGCAGTTTATGGTGAACTATCAATCATTTTAGTTAAAAGAAAAAATCTGAAGCCATATCACTTTTGCCCTGACGTTATAACTCACTGTAAATAAAAATATCTCTGCTTCTTGAATGGAATAATAATAATAATAAGAGTTTAACTTGTGGTGATTTTCTTACCTGGACTGAGATCCGGCAGGTTTTACCCAAGCAGATGAACTCCAGTGAGATTAACCCACCCCAGAAATTATCCTTCCCTTTTTCTTTATTCCTTTTTTTTTCCTCGCTCCTGAAAAATTAGAACAGCAATTCCGGTTCAATGATAGTTTTCCCCCGATTCCAGTCGCGTACAGTCCTCCATCTGCTCACTGTCTCGCTTTTTTTTACTGAACCATATTGTAATAAACTCACTGAAAGTCGCCTTTAACTATGGTAGCAGCCAGTGCGATGCGTTTTTATTGTGTTTCCTCTAACTCTTTAATAACCTACTTGTTCTTCAGACTCGGCTCAAACTTCTCCCTTCATCAGCCGCTGCTGGTGTTTGCAGCTTTGCATATTCTGTGAGATTAGCACCTAATAAGCCTACTTATTTGTTTCAGGCGATTTACATGCAAACAAAGGCACCACTCACCTCTCCACTGTCACTTCCACTTGTTAGGGGGCTGTGTCACTGTGTCACTGAGCTGAGAGAGACAGTGTGACGTCCGGAAACTATGGATTCAGACTCACTGATGACTGATGATTAATGGTCCTCTCCCACATGTTGATTTGATCAGTTTCATGATTACATTTCTTCTGAAATGATCAGCTCACAAAGCAGTTTCCACCATGAGTTGGCCTCCTTGGGGTTTTATTTTTTTTTTTTTTGGGGGGGGGGTCATCTAAACAGTTACATTTAACAGCAATTCAAATGGCATCTATTTCAATTTATTTTCAAATGCGTTTAACGTACACGCATGGCAATAATCTGTGACATTCGATAAAGATTGCTGGGCGGCCGTCGTCAGAGAGCAGCCTGTGTTTGCAGAGCCACCTGGTGGAAAACATTGTTATAGCCCCCCCCCCCNNNATTTTTTCCCCCCCCCCCCCCCCCCCCCCCCCGTTTTTTTGAGATTGCATAACGAAATAGATCTTAATATTGATATTTAAGTTTACTGACATAATTATAACATAGATAGATAGATTTGAGGCTACTGATGGAGTTGGCCCTACTATTTGATGCATCTCCTTGTTTAATTTATTTGTTTTATTTTATTGACTAAAGAAAATTGTACCTGAACTAAAACTTCTTTTCTTTTCTTTTCTTTTCTTTTCTTTTCTTTTCTTTTCTTTTCTTTTCTTTTCTTTTCTTAGTAGAGCAGCAACATCAACCTCATGATGGTTTTACTGGATTATCCCCCATATATCATTTGTTCATGTAAAAATACTTCTGAAATAATTTATAGGATGTGAAAAGCTGAGAAAAAAATGGATTCCTTGCATTCCTGCATATACAGTCGCAATCAAAATTATTCAAACCCCACTGCAGTTTAGGTTTTCAGGTGTTAAACAAATCACACAAGAACAGTTTAAATAGTTGTAAAAATATATATTACAAGGATTTTATCCAAATTTAACACTAAATCCTACAATTATCAAGAGAATTGTCCAAAAAGTTCAAAAACAATAGATCATTGCCTTGCACAAGCAAGGAAAATTATACTAAAACAATAGCAAAGGCACTGAATGTTCCTACAAATACAGTTAGAAGCATAGTTTGCACAATTAAAATTAAATAACAGTGACTACACTTCATGGATGTGGAAGGAAGAGGAAGAATCAACGCCTGCTACCAGATTCCTGAAGAGACAGGTGGTCAAAAATGCTCAACTGACAGCAAAACCTGCAGCAGGACTTGGTAGCAGCAGACACTGAAGTTTCAGTTTCCACAGTAAAACGCATACTAAATACTCCAAAACTCCAAAATGTATACCACTATTGACCCAAAAAGCACAAGGAAAAGTCTCAAACTATATAAATAAGCCACAACGGTTTTGGGATTTTGTTCTATGAAGCAATGAAAAATATAATTGAAATTTTCGGGCCTATGAATCAGCAATATGTCTGGAGGAGGAAGAACGAAGCATGCAGAAAAGAACACCCTGCCTACTGTGAAGCATGGTAGTGGCTCAGTAATGCTCTGGGGCTGCTTCCCTTCCTCTGGCACTGGAAACCTGCAGCGTGTGGCGGGAAAGCTGGATTCAATCAAGTATGAGGAAATCCTAGCAGAAAATATCATGTCGTCTGTGAGGAAGCTGAAGCTTAGGCATCATGGGACCTTTCAACAGGACAAGGATCCTAAGCATAAAAGTCCATCAAAGTCCACCAAGGCTTGGTTTCAAAAGTTCTGCAAAACACATTTCAAAATCTCTGGTGGGATTTTAAAAAAGGTGGCTGTAGCACACTAACCTGAGAATATTTGTGAAGTGGAGGCCTTTGCTCTTGAGGAATGGGCTAAGATTCCTCAAGAATGCAGTCAGAAGCTGGTGTCTGGCTATGCATCACGTTTGCAGCAAGTCAGCAACCTAACAGCAAAGGGTGCTCTACTAAGTACTAAGGTTACTTGTCATGAAGGGGTTGAATAATTTTGAGACAGCAGTAGTCAGTAAAAGTGGCTTTTTGTGTTGAGTTTAGAGAAACCACTTGTAATATTACTTGTGTTGAGCTATTTAAATTGTTCTGGTTTAATTTGTTTATTGCAAACAGCTGGTAGTTTGTACATTTTGGCAATAAACCTATTTTTTAGTGGGGGTTGAATAATTTTGATTACAACTGTATATACATTTTGTTTATTCATGCTGCCGACTCTGTACACTAATGAAATCTTATGAATGTGTCTGAAATGCTGGTGAAATGCTAGTTTTTTAAGTTAAAATTTTCTAACGTTTATCTTGTATGTCCACATATATACGAATTTGCCTTTGGCTTGCAGGTTGGGTAAAATGTATGCATCATATCACCATACTACAAGTTGGAAAAACCAAGACATAATAGCCCATACCAATGTCTTAACATCATCTGACAGTATACTTTTGTGTTTTTTCATGTTATTTCCCTTTAATCATTTTACAAACAGTATTTATATTTATATGCTGCTTATCTGGTGTGTCCTCTCTGGCTTTAGCACAATAGTAAGGTCATCACAGACAAACATGCTGAAGCTAATTCTAGTATACAGCCTATACTAAACTTTTTGTTTATACTGTGTGATGGAGCCCCGTGGTTCATCGATCCCTCAATGGATCTTGTCCCGAGGGGTGCTCTCTGCACAAACCCAGCAACTCATTAATGCATTCCTTTGCATTGTAGTCCAGTTAGCAGATTCTTAACAGGAGGAGAAACCAGTGTGACCTCAGTAAAGGACACAATCTTTTCACATGCACACATGAAATGACTTTGGGTTTATTTCTAATTTCAATTCTGGTTACTGATTCTTGTTTCATCACTCAGCTCCACTTTTGGCTGGTAAACAAACCCTGCAAACAAATTTTCAGGCAGATAGAACATGCCACTGCACATGATCCAAATGTCTTGGCCATGTTGTCAAGCTCGGTATGTTGCATCATGCTTCATTAGGGCACCTCAGCACTGCTCTCCTCTGCAAACCTGTCAGGCTATTCATAGCAGTGGCTGTGGTCGGGGTCTCGCAGGACGTCTCATCGCCTGCATTGTTACTGCAGCCTGGCAGCCCTCAGGGCTTCACCAGCCTAATTCTCTTTGATAACATCTCTGTGTCTGCCCTATAGTGAGCATGGTCTAGGAGATTGTTGAAATGACTAGTATGCACAACTAACTGGAGTACGTTAATGGGTCAGGTAGATGCATTGTTTTGTTTTTAAAACAAGCCATATTTATTCATGTGATTTTTTTGTATGATTTGAACAGGAATCTCACCATTGAGTCATTTGTGTTATATTGTTATTTTAGGACGCATGACTTTCAGGCTTCACATGGCTCTTGAGCTCACTACATTACATCATTTCGTATTGATTACCATAGCTCTGAGGTTATTGTTATCCCTGCAAGCAGCAACATTCACTTCATTTCCAGCTAGACCTTGCCTTTATCATGCATGTTCAATAAGCCTGTGTAAGGTTTGAGATGAAAATGGCACCTGAGATGCACTTAATGATGCATAACACAATTGAAGCACTTGATTAACTACACAAACATATTTTAAACTGCAGCGTAAAAAAAGTACTAAATCCTGATTAGCAGGATTTGATAAACAGTGCCTGCCTTAAATTGACAGTTGGATCCAGCACCAATGAAATTATCCCCCCATTACTTTGTCCAAAAGAGAAGTAGTTTCTGCCTGTTGAAAAACTACCATATAAATTGATTATGCAATTGGTTTGACTTGGTCATTTATTTTAGAATGAATGACCAAGCTTTGATTTTCTCAATGGCAACTGACTCTAATTAATTGACAAATTAAAGGACACAAATTGTAGCTAACATATCACAAAAAAAATATTTGCTGTCCAGAGAAATGTTGCACTCTAAATTCCATTAAGACAAGAGACTGTTAATGTTGATTTTATTACAATGCTTATTGTGCCTAGTCCCTAGACTTTTAAAGTGAAACAAAATAGAAAAAAAAACAGTATGTTATTGATCAATGCCATGTGACATCCAAAAGGCAGAAATACAAAATCAAAGCTGTCGCTATAGCAACGCCCCTGCCAGATTCCACCAATCAATGGAGTCTGTGGGGTTGCGAGATGCACCAGGGAAAGGCCAGTGTCCTACATAAGGAGTGCGGGACAGGGAGCCGGGAGCCACAAAGGGGGCAACAAGACACCTTTCTGCACACACACGACAAAGACACAGCAACAAGAGAAAGGGTCAGAAGAGACTGGTACATAGAAAAGAAGAGAGGCAGTGAATATCCAAGAAGATATGCTACGCTCATGTGGACAAGGGATCCCTGCCTGGGTCTATGTGGGCACTCTGTTCATCTTCATCCACTTGCACTCTTTGACAGTTAGAGGAGGTAAGATAACAAATGTCTTGGTCATTTTGAATTGGTAGCATTTAAGGAATCATCGTACTTTTGTAACGTTTTGTTAATATCCTATATTTGTTCTGTTTCAGTCCAGCTCCCCTCATACTGTCAGTGGAGAGTAGGGCACAGCATGAATGTGTAGCTCTCACTCATCTTTGGGGTAGGGAATGGGAATTTGTCTGTTCAACTCATCCTTTCTTCATCTTTCTGTCTGTTAGGTGCAGGGAAAGAAAGCCAAATGCATTTGCTGCCAGGCTTTGTGCCATCCAGTTATACTGTGCACCACAAACACAAGAGACAAAATGACAGATTTTGACCAACGCTATTACTTTGCTGTCAGATTCACTTGAATACAAACTCATCTAATCCTATATTTGGGAACTGTGTGAATAATATATATATATATGTTTTATTTAATATTTTCAGCTCTTTTCAGTTTGAGTGGTTGACAGACTCATTCTTTATTCATTGTTTTCCTAATTGAAATGAATCTGTCAAATTACATTCATAAGACCAGAAAGTAAATTATGTCACTGCCATGAACACTGATCCCCTGTCACACTGAATGAGGTGAAATTACATTTTTCGCCACTGTGCTGGAATCATTTGTCCACACACTCTGTCTAGCTCGGCTGACTCAGTATGTTGGCTAATTATAAAAATTCAACTTTGAATTGGGGGCACTTGATTGAGGTGTAGAATTGAAGATCTGAGGCAATGGGAGCCAAGTGTGCTCCTCCTGTGGCTCATTAAACCCCCAGTAACAGGCCTACAAAGCTAATGATGGCTGCGTGCAGAATGGAAACAGCAGCTTGTCATGCTGAGTCTTTCATGTTTGATTCTCAAGTAAGTGATTCTTTTAGAGGATCCACAGAAGCAGCAGTGCTGCAAACTCACAATCCATTTTCTGAGCATCTGATATCAGAGGGTTTCTATTATGCATCTGGCTTTTTGCAACATTTAATTTGAAACCACAAGAATATAGAATGTGCAAATCTGCTTCTTCCATGATACACATTATCAGGTGTGGTTCAATAGAAAGGTTGTTTATGGGGTTTATGGAGCCAATTAATGTAAATTCTGTTGAGAAATTTCAGAGTGCAGTGTCCTATTGGTGCAAAATAGGGCCATAAGAATGTGTAAATGATGTAAATGAAAACAAGTGCAAGAGAAATTTTCTTTGCATGTAATGATAGAATTTCTGTCAGGTTTAGTTCCTGTCCAAAATCTTGCTCTTTCCACAGCTGCTCTGAAGCAGGAGGCAGTGCTGGACAGTGGGGCAACGGTGCTGAACCACTCCATGACTTTGGTACAGCGCTTGGAGACACTGCTGGTCATCGGGAACAGCAGTGATGTCACTCTCCGGGTGCAGACCATAAACACGGATGAGGTGAAGGTGATCCAGGCCCACAGCCTACTTCTCACCCTGCAGAGTGATGTGTTTGAGGAACTGCTGGTCAGCCGCAACAGCAGTGTTGTAGTTTTGAGGGAGACGCCTGACTGTGCAGCTGTCTTTGACAAGTTTGTCAGGTGAGGGTGACTCATAATGGCACCACATGAGTTAATGAGATTTAGAATTAACCAAAAACCATCCAGCAGCTTGTATACCTCAGGATTTTCCACAGATATAAATTTATAGTTACCTTCCATTATGCTTCTCTTCTTTCTATTTAGAGAAGTGATATGCTCCATCTTGTGAAATATTCTAAAATTACATCTGCTGTTTGAGGCTCGAGATACCAAACAATGTGGATTTTTTTCAGTAACTATTGTGAGGAAAGAGCACAGCTTCATAATACAATGTGCATCACAAAAAACAATTTGGTTTTATTAATGTTTATCACTCTTTGTAAGATTATGGCTACATATTTCTTTTTCTTTTTCTTGTAGGTATCTGTATTGTGGCGACATCTCTGTGCGACTGGAGCAGGCTATTTCTCTGCATAAGCTGGCCAGCAAGTATCATGTGTGGGGCTTGCAGCAGGGTCTGACCCAATATATGACCCAGCATCTTTCTAGTGATTCTCCCACAGGGCATGTGGTTGGCTGGTACAACTATGCACTTCAAATTGGGGACATAGCTCTGCGGGACAACTGCCTGCAGTACTTATCCTGGAACCTATCTTCTGTGCTGCAGAGTGGAGAGTGGGGCTCCATCAGTGAAGACCTGCTCCTGTCATTGCTTCAGCGTTCTGACCTCATTCTGCAAAGTGAGCTGGAGCTCTACGAAGCCTTAGAGGCCTGGATCAACCAGAACCAGCCCCTTAGTGCGACAGTGGAGAGTGCACTAAGGGCTGTTCGATATGGCATGATCCCTCCTCAGCACCTCTTCCGTCTTCAAAAGCAATCTGCCCTCATGCTCAAGTATTATGAATCAATTCGTGATCTCCTCTATCTAGCATTTCAATTTCATTCTGCCTCACCCATCCAGCTGGCCAAGTACTTTGATGTTAACTGTAGTATTTTCACTCCTCGTAACTACCTATCCTCCTCCTGGGGTTCACCTTGGGTCATCAATAGCCCCACCAGGGATGACCGCAGTTTCAGTTTTCAGACTCAGCTCGGGCCCAGCGGCCACGACTCCAGTAAGAGAGTGACATGGAATGCCCTGTTCTCGCCTCGCTGGCTCTCACTCATTGCCAGGTCAACCTACACTGAGTTGGGCACTATGCAGCCCACCCGCACAGATGGAGGTAGACCTCGCATTATTGTGACACCAGCCACTTCTAGTCCAGACTTTGCCGGTGTTAGTTTCCAGAAGACAGTAATTGTAATGGCAAAACAGCAAGGAAAAGTGGTGGTTCGCCACGTCTACAACTTCCACCAAAGCACAGAGGAGGCTGGGGATTTCCTGTTGGATGCTGACCTGCAGCGCCGGGCATCAGAATACCTCATTGACAGCTCCCTCTATCTACACATTATAATAAAACCACTCTACCATTCTCTCCTAGTCGCCAGGAAATAACCTGCAGAAAGTTGGCATAGCCTCATCATTGGTTATCCACCCAAACAATCGCATGCACATACTCTAAAGTGAAGTGCACTCATATCACAGACACACATGTTCTTGTCTGTGACATTTCCATTGTTATTTTACTTCTGCATTTGTGTCTTCCAACTTTTTAGAAAGGATTTGTCTGGTACACTGAATAATTCACAATTTAGCAGCTCAGCTGTGATTTCAACATCAGTGATGGTGGGTTAGTTCAGTATTTCATGCATACTAATACTTACATGTTTTTATTGTATTTGTTCAGTTGTTGTTTTTTGGGTAGTGTTGTTTTAAAAAAAATACTATAGGTGTTTTGTTTTAAAAGAGAACAATATTGCTGTTAATTTATTAATGTCAAGATTCAGGAGTCATAATCTAGTTTTTCAGTTTATGACTGTTTTATCCTTTATTTATATTTATTTAACTTATATATACTAAAATCTGTAAATTAAGGTGCAACACTATTATTAGTTATACTTAGTTGTGAAGTAAAAAATTCCATTTACTCAAGTAATTGTAATTGGTTGTTCATGTGTACGTTTTTAATATATGTAGTTTTAAATTTTAACTATGCTAACCTAACCCTATCTATGATCATTGCACTTCGCTACATTTTAAATAACATATGTTACAGATTCAAAATAAATCTAAAGTGTATCAAATACACAACTTGGCAAATATGCTGCTGTCCCTAATAATGTGTTGTTTTTTGGGTCATTCAGGAATACACCTCTACACAGGCTATGGAAACCAAAACCCTCATAAATGTTATATATTGGACCTTTAATTACAAATTTGATCAAAGTACTTTTACATGAGTACAATATTTTAGTAATCTTTCTATAAGTGCTAAGAGAAAGTGTTCTCACGATGTACACTACACATCCCGTCATTATTAGCGCAAAGCAGGAAATACGTCATCACGTAGTTGGAACCTTCAGCTGTCAGACTTTGGCCACCCTAAAAAGTACAGGTTTTGTTAGCAAACTAATTCGAAGTGTTCGGCCAGCGCTTACTTTATTTAAAGTTGTGCATTCGCATGCTAATCGATTCTTGGACGTGTTAACTGGAGAGCGAAGCGCAACGATTGCACGACGGCGGAACATCGTGTTTTAATCGCTGCTAGTTTTTGCACGACAAGCCAGCGATCCTGAGCGGGTGTAAGGGTAGATGCAGGGAGGGAGTAAAAGAAGGCAAAAGTCTTTGTGCTTCCCTTCCCCCTCATCAAAGCAAAGGGGAAATGTCTCTGTCTAAAGGAGGTAAGTGATACTTCTTTACACCCTTTCCTTTTTTCAAACAGACGTCCATTTTATGTTAAATATCGAGGTGTAGTTTGCGTGGAAGTAGTTTGGCTAGCTATGTTTGAAAAATGTAACCTTGCCAGGTGGAAGGCTGCATGCATGAGAGGTGGAAAAAGACGCTAGCGAGCACCTTTCTTCTGCTTTTTGTCATATTATATTTTATTTAACATCGTACGAAGTCTCCAGTCAGTCTTGTGTAATACGTTATTCCTCACAGACTTCACCGATAACACAATTATTGTTAATATTGTTAGCTAAAGGCTACAGAGGCGCCGTAAGTGGTGGTTAGCTAACATAGTTTTCTCGGCAATAAAATAAAGAGTTTTGCCAAGCTGTAATTATGCAACGACTTGCCCCTGAGCTGGAATTTACCGCGCACAGATTAGTCCCCCCCTCTCTTTTGGTGAAGTGAAGCATACTGGGACCACAGGTGTTTGTGTTTTCGGCCTCATGACTCATCGAATGCGGTGGGTGCTTTTGGTTTGACCTGTATCTTAGCGCCATTATATTACTGTTTTCGCGAGTACTGGTGCATTTAAAATTAATATATATATATATACACACACTTTGGCCCGCAGTAGAAATCGCTTCTTTTTTATTAACTAGGCGGCGATAGCAAGGACTACGGAGATATCACACAGTCGGCTTCCGCCTGTCAATCAGCGAGTGAGGCTGTGCTGTGTAATTACTGTACTCTGGTGAATTAAACACACCTAGTAAAAATCACGGTCCTTCCTCTGCGTCACACAAACTCACTGTTACTTGTTAGGGCAAACCTAAGAAGAACAGTTAGGTTTGTTCTTACTGTTCTTAACTGGTAATCCAAACTTAAACCAGAGCCTCAGTTAAGATGCTCTGCCTCATTAGGACCCAGCTTTGGTCTTTGTAAAGACTACTGGTTCTGAAAAAGTCTTGTGTTTACACCAGAAAATGTCTACAAGAGGTTCACTCACCAGCCAATTTATTTGGTACATCCTTGTGTGGTGTTTTACTGCTGTAGTCCATCTACTAAATTTGACAGGTTGGAGCATTCAGAGATGATTTTCTGCTTACCTTGGTTTTTCCTTGAAATTATTTCAGTTACTGTTGCCTTTCTATAATTCTGAACCACTCTGGTCATGCTCCTCTGGCACCAACTTGGCATTTTTACCCAGAAAACTACTGCTTACGTTATATTTTCTCCTCCTCAGACATTTCTCTGTAATTCCCAGAGATAGTTGTGCATGAAAATCTTTGTTTCTGAGATACTCAGACTTGCCCATCTGGCACCAACTTCCATACCATGGTCAAAGTCACTTAAATCACCTTTCCTCTCCATTCTGATGCTCGCTTTGAACTTCAGCTAGTCGTCTTGACCATGTCTAAATACCTAAATGCATTGAATTGAGGATATGTGATTGGCTGATTAGATATTAGCATTAAGCAGTTGATCAGGTAAGCCTAATATAGTGGCCTGTAGCCTGGTGAGTGTAACAAAAATGAGTACGCACACACAGAGCATGATGTCAATTTACATTTCACGTTCACCGCGTGTGCTGTTCCACAATCATACTAGCGTTACCATGGTCGGGAGTACACACTGTTTTGAGAGGACTGTGCAGATTGGCTGGGTGCTGCTCAGGCACTCACAGCCCTGTGGCCTACCATGGCATGTTTTGACTTGCTTCACCAATAACTATTGCAGCGTCTTTTTGTTGACAGTTCACTGGCTGCAAGCAGATACTACATAGCTGCTACACAGGTTCTGTGCCGATATCAATACACTGTGCACAATTGCAAGTCCGAGTTGTCCCTGTGGAGGTGATTTGATTTTTGTTTTTTTTTTTGTTTTTTTTTCCCTAAAGTTGTGCCTTTTCTGTTTGAGGGTGGAGTGGACCTAAGTACATCGCAGCACTGATTGCAAACTGATCCTTTTGTATTGCTGAGCCATGTTTGCCGATTGGGTTCTCCCTCACTGCACTGATAGGACAGCATTTAAGATTATCTGTGCATGAGTCATCTTTGTCTGTATATAAACCCACTCTGAGGATGGAGCTTTCTGATGGTGACTTGCCATGCAGTTAGTGACACTTTGATCCCATGCACAATCCAGAAATTCTTGTTCCCATTACGTATGTATATTACTGCACTGTGGGTTTTTCCACTGAACATATTTGGGTTTCCTAGAACTACAGCATTTCCTGTAACTGTGTAGCCATTCACCACCAACAGAAAATCAACTATCTGATTAAGACATCATGGCTACTACTTGAATTCTCCACACACTAGGGAAATGCTGCTGTCTGCTGTGCTGTGTCAAATGTTTCATTGAATTGCAGAATGCAACTATTGCATATTTAAAAATTAGATGTGCATTATTTCTGATTTGGATCTGTAAAAGAAAAACATGTTTACTCATGTATACCATATATATGAGCAAACATGTTTTTCCTTTACACCTTCATTACACTTAAACTGCAAGTATGGCTGAGTTCATTGTGCTGTTGTCTGTGCTCAGGGTTAATTTAAGGGGGGAGGCAGATCTTGCAGCAGAAAGCTGCACTGAAGTTGGCCTTGGCTGGCCCAAATGGGGACAGTGATTTCCAAGCAGGCCAAGTGAAGTGACATCATATTTCCCCAAAGGGTACTGACAGTTGTTGTGTTTGCAGCGGATGTGTCCAGTCGGACTGGCCATGAGTCATATCCCACCCCGCAGCCATGGCTACAGGGTCACAGCACACACCACACAGTGGACTGCTTCCTGAGAGGGGTATTATAGTATTTCAAGTCCATTAATACTTCACAGTGAATACTTCTAGCAATAACTCAGAGTTAAATATGCCATGCAGTCTGCAGCTTTTCTGCTGCAGGAAAGGACTGTTAAACACGTCTTTCAGCTTGAATAAAACACATGATGTTAGATGTTTGGCATGTGAGATGCCTTTGAACTGCACCACAGTGTTTGTTTCCTACTCATGCTAAATTGCATGAACAAAACAGTCTTATAGGCTGTGTCCTGGGAATGCTGTTAGCGCTTGCTTCATCCTATGCAGAGGAAATGCAAAATCTATTTTTGACTCGGCATGTGTGAGTAAATCACACTCCAATCTCTTCCTACCACATGAAACTATCATAGACTGTCCAGACACTGCTGGCCTATTTTAGGGCTGCAGCACAAAATGGACCTGTCTGACATTGCAGTGGTTAGCCATAGAATCTAAACTCTTGGTAAAACTTCACTTCCCTTCCAGCTTAATCTAGCAAAGCAGGGATTTACCCAATTATACTTCCTTCAAAACTAGAGTGATGTGACTCACTCAATGGTAAATACAACACCACAGGAATAGTTACAGTTGGTTTTATAAAGATTTGTTGCATATGTTCTGAATTGAAGGTGCCTTGCTTGTGCACTTGGCCAGTTTCTTTAAACTGAACTAGAATCAGTCTTGCACTTCTCTCTGTCTGTGTCTGCAGCAAGAACAGGATACAACTAGCCAGGTCTATACTTTTTTCATAATATCCCAGTGGGGAAAATCTGGACAGATTCTGGATAAAGGTCAAGAAAAACATTCTGTTTTTTCCATTGACCTTGCAACATGAGCAAACATATTGAACACAAGTGTCCCATGTCTCATGTCAAGAGGAGTTGAGTTGTTTTTCCTGTGTTGTTGCTCGTAAGCCCGGTAGCTGTGTCATTCTGGCAGAGGCTTGAAGCCCCTTGTGGGAAGTCCCAAACACTGCTGGTAAACTGTGTTTATGAATGGACTGCTGTCACTGATTTAACACAGAAAGGCTCTAGACCTGCACCATTTACAGCACTGTGCTTGAAATGTAGAAAATGTGATTGATCATAAACTGAAACAAAACAGAAAACCATGATTGATAAATGATTTGTTTTCAGTGATTTGTAACATTTTAAATCAAAACAGGAACAAGGCACCCCCACCACCACTATTTGAGTCATCATACCAATGTCGATTAGTCACAGAGTTCACCTTCTCTCCGTTGCAGGGCCTTTGAGTACACCTAATCTCCAGTTAGATAACAGATCATTTGCTTTGGTCTGTGTCAGTGGAAACTGTAAATTCATTATAACCTTAGAAACACTCCTTCTACCTGTCCAGAATTTAACAGTCTATCAATAGGCCAAAGTAGATATGTAACATTTATTTGGCAGTGAATGTACCTTTTGTTACAAGCTTCTTGTTTTAAATTCAGTGTCATGTTGCAAATAGGCTCATAACAGATGTAAAATCTTTGTACCATTGTCCTTGCAAAACCATGCTAAATGTAATTCTGTCATGGGATTTATAACACTTTGTTTCAGAAAGTCCCCCACCTTTATTGATTGGAGCTAAGATGTTAAGACTTTGTTTCCTTAATTACTGTCTCTTAGGGAAGAAGAAGAACCCTGGGCTGAAGCTGGCCAAAGAAGTGTTTGTGCCGCCCCCACCAGAGGCAGCAGCGTAAGTCTCCTTTTTAGAATGGGGTAGTGACAGCAGACACATTAACCTAAAAAGGTTGCAAAATTAGAGCCCCACTTTTGCACTTGTTATTAATGTAAGTGTATATTAGTATACAGATTCAGTTTTATTAGTGTATGACAGGCCAGTAGCGATCTTCAAAAATTCACTGTCAGTGGTACCACAATATCTTTCCTTAATGTAGACGATCAAAATTGAAGGACATTGAAGAAAACAGTTTCTGCCCTACATGCAGAATGCCACTTCCTGGTTAATTATAAGCTGCAGAGTTGGATCACTTGACTTTCATTATCTATTGTTTTTAACCAATGCTTGCTTCAAACCAATGCAATAAATTCTTTAATAAGCATGCAATTTATTTCTGTGCATATACAGTAGATGTACCATTACATCTACTGTGTTGTATGAAAACTGACCACACACTTTTGCTGTTGTCGCACACATTTTAATCATTGTAACGTCTTTGCTTCCTCTACTTGTAGGCCCCCTCGAGATCTTGACTCCAAAGCTTGCGTCACAATTGGAGATAAGGTAAAGTGGGATCATTGTCCCTATGGGATACATAGTTCTATTTTGTGATGAGCTGAATGCATACATTGCTGAATGTCTGCCTCGTCTGTGCAGAATTTTGTGGTTAAGGCAGATGACTTGGAGCAGATTGCAGAGCTGGGGAGGGGAGCGTACGGTGTTGTGGACAAGATGAGACATGTGCCCAGTGGTGTTATCATGGCTGTCAAGGTAGGGTGGGAGGCTGCTACTCAGGTTACCTGATTGGCATCTGTGTACATGCACCATGCTTTTAATATAGAAGCTGTTACTCATACACGTATTCAGCACATTAGATCATTGTGGGTGGGGAAAGTGATGCAGAATATTATCTGGATATTTTTCGTGTCGAATCAGTACACAGATAACCAGGTATTGATATTTTATTATCTAATATGTAAATTGAGAATTCTGTTTTGTAAAACTATTTTGTTTTCATTGTTCAAAAATACCTGTAGCATACTTGGAACAATTACATTGGAGGAAATGACCATTAATGACCATTACGTTTGGCAGGTGCAGCATTTGACAGGTTTTCATGACTGTTGGTCAGTCTGTATTCTTGATGGTACATACTGCAGCAATAAGTTCCTCTTGCAAGATGAACAGATTGAGAACTTCATCCTATTAGATAAAACAGATGTTGGCAAAGCTTTCTTTTGTATATAATTTACAGTTGAAAAGGTCACTAAATTGCAATTAGAGCATTACAATGTTCAGCGTTTATCATTGATAATATTTATTCATTATACATTATGTGTCTCTAGAGAATTCGTGCCACAGTCAATACTCTGGAGCAGAAGAGGCTTCTGATGGACCTGGACATTTCTATGCGGACAGTGGACTGCTTCTACACTGTCACCTTTTATGGTGCCCTCTTCAGAGAGGTAAAGCCAATATTTTAATCTTATAAACCTTGTGGTTCCTGTGACCAGCTGTTAATCATCACAATGTTTCTTCATCCTGTCTTTGGGACATCTCTGTTTCAGGGGGATGTTTGGATCTGTATGGAGCTGATGGACACTTCTCTGGATAAGTTTTATAAGAAGGTTATTGAAAAAGGCAAAACCATCCCTGAGGACATCTTGGGAAAGATCACAGTAGCAGTATGTCCTGTCCCATTTTTACTATTTATGCTATTGCATACTATGACACATTGAAGGAGCAGGGAAATGAGATGAGAAAGACAGTTTGTGTTTTTTTGGTAAACATGGTAATTATTCCTTTGTGAACCACAGCCAGTCCTGTCATCATAGTGAGGTTGCCAGGTAACCAGTAATATAGTGTAGATGAAGTTCTGGGTGCATCGATTGTCTTAAATGGTCACATCTTGTAACCTCCTAAATCTGCTGGTTAATTATTTCTGTTTAAGCAGTGAGTAAGTATTGATTCTCTCATGTAATTCTCTGATAGAATTGTTTCCCCAGTTCTACAACAACCATATATGATTTGCCTTAGTTTAGAAAAAAGGTCATCACAAAAAAAAATCGCTCTGTATTTGCTGAATGTTAGTATGCCACATGTCTGTTGCTTAATGGAAGTTAGTATGACTGTGTGGAAACTATACCCCAAAATCTGAACCAAAGATGATATAACAATTTAACCTTTATCTTCAGTTTATGAGATTGTATTTTGCTGAAATAAGGATTTTCCTTAATTTCCTTTTTTAATTCACTCCACAGATTGTCAAGGCATTAGAGCATTTGCACAGTAACCTGTCAGTGATACACAGAGGTAAACTGGGTGTATTGTTTTCTTTTCGCCCACTGATCTGTCTCTCAAAAGTTACTTTTCTGGCATCTCTTTCATCATTTGTCCAACAATGTCTCTTTCCAGATGTAAAGCCCTCCAATGTTCTGATCAACACCCTGGGCCAAGTTAAAATGTGTGACTTTGGTATCAGTGGCCACCTGGTGGATTCTGTGGCCAAAACAATGGATGCAGGCTGCAAACCTTACATGGCGGTAAGATGGGATACGAAAAGATCAGGGAAGAGCGTACTGGTAATGGCTTGTTGAAGTTTAAGGAAAATACATTTTTATTAAATGTATCAAAGGTTTGAAACAATTAGAGAGGCATGGCCAACATCCATTTCTGTGATCTTTGAAACACTCGTGTGCAGAAATAAAGCCAAAAATTCACACACCTGGAGCTGTTTAACCGTTTTGAAATCCAGCTTCTGCTTTAATGATGTTGAAGGTTCATTTAGCTTCCTCAGTTTCAGCATGCATTCTGGCTCACTGTTACACTGCGATTATTAAAATTAACTATTATCAGTAACACCTGTGCTTTTTCCTGCTAAAACATGTCAAAATGTCTGCTGTGCAAAGGCCCTTTAATTGGATAATAACAACAATTCATGCTAACATTCACACTTCCGGCAGTTTGAAGGCTCCATTTAACCTTATTCCCCATTTTCTTGTCTCTGGACTGTTGGTGGAAGCCGGACTAGCAGGAAAAAACTGGGTTGAACCAGGATTTGAAAC
Organism: Brachirus orientalis; assembly: GCA_016785285.1. NCBI lineage: Eukaryota > Metazoa > Chordata > Actinopteri > Pleuronectiformes > Soleidae > Brachirus > Brachirus orientalis. The sequence continues at coordinate 1,310,516 of JAFBJR010000262.1, forward strand.
TTACTGTAAATTTATAATTATTATTGTAGATCATATTACAATTTCAATAAAGTTGTTGTTCATCTAGCGCCACACAGTTGGTGTAGTGGTTTGCACTCTTGCCTTTGTAGAAAGAAGACCTAGGTGTGTGACCCGGATTTCATTTTCCTCCCGCAAAAACATGCAGATTTGGGGATTAGACCAATTGCAAACTCTAAATTACCCATAGGTGTGAATGTGAGAGTGGTTGTTTGTCTCTATGTGGCCCTGTAATGGACTGACAACCTGTCCACACTACCCAGCCTTTCGCCCTAAGTCCCCCATGAGAGTGAAAGTGAGTGGTATTCATCTTTTTGCACATACTTTTCATTACAGCCTGAGCGGATCAACCCTGACCTCAACCAGAAGGGCTACAGTGTCAAATCAGACATATGGAGCCTTGGTATCACAATGGTGAGTAGTGTTACTTTGGGTGAAACTTGAAAAGCCTATCTCTCTTCCTTCCTTCCTTCCTTCCTTCCCTCCTTTCCAGGTATCTTAGGGCTTAAGTTACAAAAAGTGCCAGGTAGCCATGAACACAAAGTAAAATTTTATTTTGATTTTTTAAAGATGATTTTACCAACATTTACAACTGTAGTGAAATCTGTTTCCTCATGTCTTCTAGATTGAGCTGGCCATTTTGAAATTCCCCTACGACTCATGGGGCACTCCGTTCCAGCAGCTCAAACAAGTGGTGGACGAGCCGTCTCCACAACTGCCCGCCGACCGTTTCTCTCCAGACTTTGTAGATTTCATCTCTCAGTGGTAAGTAAGCCTCGCACTTAAAATGACTGTTGTATAGGTAACTGTTTTAAGAGGTATTGCTGATGCCCAGTAGGTGTCAGCGTTGACTCTGTTTTTTACTGAAAGAGGTAACATAAATAAAATGCATGTGCAGAGCCCCAACTTGACTTTACATGTTATAAGGTATGTATTGGTATATTTTTAGACTAGGTTTGCACTGATTTATACTTAATTAATATCTTGTTTTTCCAGCTTAAGAAAGAAGCCAAGTGAGAGACCAGCTTATACAGAACTAATGGTTAGTGTTTTGCTTCTTTCACCTTCAAATGCAGCAATTGTGATACAAATATATAATTCCACTTTCACCATTTAACATCCTCACTATATTGTACATGGTGCTGCAGTTCCTGCTTTTATTCACAAGAGGTCAGGCTTTCCTGATTATCCCACTAACACTATGGTTTCTGAATCTATTTAAACAAGGAGGATGTTGTCTAAATAATTAAATGTTATCAAATATACAGTATATATTTGTGTCATTCAAGATAATTCTTCAAATTCTACCTTTTCCTCTTCTTTACAGAAGCATCCATTTTTCACCCTGCATGACTCCAAAGAGACAGACGTGGCCAGTTTTGTCAAGGTCATCCTGGATGACTGATGGGCTCCCCCAGGCTCCACCCTGTCAGGGTAGGCGGGGCCTCTCCACAGACAAATCCAATGGCCCACCTTTATTTTAAAACTCACTGGAATGTCAGACTCTCATACACCATCACACAGTGTGGGAGGAGGGGATGACCCAAAGACTGACAGCAGCACTGGAGTGGGAAAGTAATGGTAATCTATGAACTTGTACGGTCAACTGGAGAGGTTTAATTCACTCCTCCAAGCTTCCTGTGTGCGCAGTTATCCAACATGACAAATATGAACTCAACCTGGTTTGTTGTTTTTGCCTGTTCTTTTTTGTTTTTGACCCACTGCCCTTCTTATCTATTTTTTTCAGAATGGACAGAGCCAGCCATTATTATTTTTGTCACACACACGTTTTATGAATAATTTGAATTTAATTTGCAAAATCCCCAATAGTTAATGTGTATGTTGTTGCATAATGAAAGCTATATTTGCAAATTGCGTCTGTATGTTTTCTCATTATACAGAGTTTTGATACTGTATATCAATGACAAGTGTGAATTTTACTGGACTAAGGCCTTGTTTGTCAGATGGAATCAGGTGTATATTTTGACCTGGTTCTGCTCCGAAGGTGATTGGTCATTGCAGGGGCTGCAGTTGCCATTTGCATGGTCACTGGGAGGATCCATGGCTGAGAAAAAAATCAAAGAAATATCAAAAGTCGCATTCTGGGCAAGAGGAGTTGCAAATCATTCCTATATAACTACTTTCTTGGCTGTTAAAGAGTGGGCACCAGGGTCGCCATTGTTACCACCTGGACTTATTCAGGGGCTGCCTTATCAAGCTCACAGCTTTTATCCTCTTTTGTGTACCATTTTGCAAATCACACTCGTGAATTACTGCATAAATTGTTTTTTTCTTTCTTGTTCTGACCTTTGCTTTGATTTTATTTTGGCAGCATTCAAACATATTAACCCAATTACCGCCTACTTCAGTTCTGGATTTAGCATAGTTTTGCATACAGTATGAGGCTCTTATGTTTATTTTATTATTTTTTTTTTTTTTCAAATACCTTATTATGCCTTACACAAACAGTATGGTAGGGAAATAATTTATGTGTTGAAGATGTAAATACTATCTCCTTTTTTTTTAATGTAACATGGCACTGTCCTTATCTGGCAGTGTAGATGAATGGTGGAATGGTAGGTATTAGTTTTAATGCAGTGTGACGCACAGATTCAAACACCTGTACACAGAAGGCCAGCTTACTGTCGTACCCCTCCTGTGGACTGATGTGTTGTTAGGCTCTACAGGTTTTCAGTGCCCTCCTTCATGAGGAGACACCCTCTCCCCAGCTGCCTCCTTGAGTGCTGCAGCGGGAGCCTCTCTTCAGTTCGACAGGGGATAGTCATTATCTCTTCTGTCAGACCATGCTATGCAGAGCCCATTGGACTCGTAAGAAGGCCTTGCCATGTGGCAGTTTCCCCCACTCCAAGTGTTCAGAGACTGTGATGGTGATGGTGGTGACTATAGTGATAATTGCCATGCCTCTGCTCGTGGCTAGCACTCATTGCCTCTGGTTTACACTGTAGTGCGACCTTTATCAGAAGTCAGTGAGTTAGGAGTATTTATGATTGTGAATAATAAGGGAAAGCTAGCAACACCACAAAGAAGCTGCTGTTTTTTTTTTTTTTGTTTTTTTTTTTTGTTTCTTTTTTTTGTTTATTGCTTCTTTTTGTTGTTAGTTGGCCTTCTTTGGATGGCCATTCCCTTGGTGTATAAAACCTGAGTTTTTACGCTGATCACAATGAGAATGGAACACTTGCTCTACCTCTTACTCCTTCACTCTAATTGCCACCTTTATCAGGTGGGACTGACAAACTTGAACTATGGAAAGACACAAAAATAAAGGCTATATTGTTCAGTGCATGTGTATATAGCATTTGTGTCATGGCTGATACAGATTAGCAATGGAGTTGTTTTTGTGGGTAATCACAGACGATGCAATATATTTGTGAATTTTTCTCGGTGTCAAGTCTTTACCACTAAAACTCAATCATTTCACTTCTTTCAGCTTCCCCCGTTCAGGGGTCGCCACAGCTGATCATCTGTCTCCATCTTTCTCTCTCACTTGTGTCACATCAATAGTCCTCATGTCCCCCCTTCATAGCATCCACAAACCCTCCTTGTGGTCTTCCTCTTTTCCTCCTGCATGGAATCCCCAACATCTTCAACATCCTTTGTCAAATATAAACACTATCACTCCTCTGTACAAAACCAAAACATGTCAACCTTGCCTCTCTTTTCTCTATCTCTAAGCCATTCAACCTGAGCTTTGGGGATAACCCAAAATCCATACAACTCATTAATTTGATCATTAACCAACCATTGATTGACACATTAATGATGACATTAATGATGCACAATGTCACACTAGTTGACATTATCATTCATTACCATGTCTAGGTTCACTCTAGTGCCGCTGATCTTGACACTTCAAAGTGCTGTAGAAGCAGCCTGAGGCTTTGTTCATGCTGACATAATATATATGGGAAAAAACATCCCTGTCATTGATTCTGACAGTATGATTCCAGTAGTGCAGCATGTTTGAAAAATGCAGGATCCTATGGAAAAAGATTTCAACTTGGCTGCAATTAAATTTAAACCATGTGCTGTGAGTATGAGCAAGTACACTTTCTAAAAAAAAAGTTACAAACTTTTTGAACTTTATATTGCCATCATTTTAACCAAATATAAAAATGTTGCCAGAGGGATAATGTTCTAGTTTTAAAATGGTTTCATAGATGTTTAGAAGCTGTTTTGTAGGTAAGCGGAGACATGCATTAAGATTCTTCAATTTCAGTGTGTTTTCAACATTATTGTGTATCTGAGGGTTCAGCCAAAAGGCTGGCTAATCCACAGGTGACGATAGTCGTCATCACATGTACTAATCAGTGTTTGCTGTAAAAAAAAAAAAAAAAATACAATTTTTTTTTTTTTTTTTTTAAATGAAATTCTATTTAAGATTAATCTAGTTTTACAATATGAGTCTTTGTTGACAGAAAGTGAAATGCAGAGTGACGCTAACTTTGAATGGTTTCCCTCTACGTGCATTAAAATAAATACAACTGTAGGTTGATTCTATTCCCAGTCAGGCAACGTTACTGATCCCAGAAGGCCAATTCATTTGATGCCTGAATTACAATCTCACCATCAGCTATATTTTACATGTCAAGGCTTGAAGTGACAAAGGTCGATGAGGAACAAAAATAATGGATAGATTTGTGTCATCTACCCTGTAAATTGCACAACAGAATTTTAAAATGACCATGATCAGAGTTCAATAACCTGATAGCAAAAGGAATGAAGGATTTGAATACCTATTACCTGTACCTGTAAATGCACACTAAAAGAGACGGGAGATACTGAAACTGAATGTGTCAGTTAATTAAAAAAAAAAAGTCTCCAGCTCTCATCTTTTTACACATTGCAATAAGACTGTTTTCCATCCTCTAACATGTGATACTGTAAAGACCGCATAATGTAATAAAAGCCTATGTGCATGTGCAGAGAGCAGGTGTAGTGTTTCAATCTCTTTCCTCCTATAGAATCACATGGTAACTTAAACTCTCTTGCTGAGAAAGTAGAGACTGTAGCCTCCGCTGTTATGAGCCTGAATTTGTGTAATTCCACCTCCTGAATGTGTCAAGACAAATAGCTGCAATTTAGGATGCTGTGTGAGGAGCAGCAATGTTGCAGTTTCTATTGGTGTAAACACCCTTATGTAAGTGCACTGACTTGAACACACACCTCCTGACAAGTCGTGAGTCCTCTGGTTGTGTTTTGAATAGAGAGAGAGAGAGGAATCTTGTGTTGCCTATTTGCTGTGAACAGTAACTACAGTGAGTTAACAAAAGCTCACTTTGAGCAGACTACTCCACTCTGAGTGTGTCTGTCAAAGCCTGATGACTTCATGCCAGGATGAGAAAACTCAATGCCAGTAGACTGCAGGCAGTGGTCCAAGGCTGTACAGCAGAGTGGCTTCCCTGCCAAACTAAAGACACGTTTTTTTTTTTTAGGAAAGCAGGCCTTTGATGAGAACTTACATAATGCCACTTAAAAGGTTGTCGTGTGAGGAGAAAATGACCAGCATCAACTTGAATTACTGTCAAAAGGGCATTTTAGGAACTCGGCAATGTGGCAATAAAAGTGAATTATCACAAAACCCTACTTGTTACATACAAAATTATTATGAAAATGCCCAAGAAAAGTAGTATATGTGCGCTGGATTTCATTTTATACTTCTTGAACAGACCTCAAATATGCCACAGATTATTTACTTTAAACATTAAGCTTTGATAAAAATATAAATGTGATACATTGTTGAATAATTACAATTTAAACCTTCCATTCACACAATAAAAGCATCATTTACATTAATCGATATAAAAGGCCGTTGTTATGGAAGTGTTATTTTGAAGTCTTCTTCATATAATGGTTAAAATATTTCAACTGCAACATTTACTGTGATTTGCCTCAGCAAATACAATTGAACATTTTTAAACTGTGCAATCTCAGTGATTTGTATTAATGTTTTAATTTAGCATAGACAAAATGTGCAGAACCTGGTGCAGGACAATGAAAACGAATCTCTCCACCTTTAACCTCTGCTCCTCATTTGGTGAGACATGTTAACCTGATATTTTTGTGGAAAAGTATGATTGTTAGACACTGATTTGTCCCAAGTGTGCAGAAAAACGCAAGCAGGACCCCTGTTTACAGTCTTCCTTCAGTTGTCACACACCAATGTATCACAGCAGCTTTCAGGATTTGTTTTTAAGCAAGACTCTAATCAAGAAGATTTTTGGATCTCTGATGATATCCAGAGTTTTGTCTTTACTTTTAAACTTTTGTAGAAATGTTTTTCTCACTGGGGTCACAAACTAGTAGTGATTAAATCCTAGTGATTACAAACATGCCTATTTTTATCCAGAGAAGTAAAGTTAGGGAATGTTTGCTGTTGCTCCAAGGGACTGTAGAAATGGACAGAAGAGTGCTAGACAAGACATGGTAACTATGCACACTCCATTTAAAATTATGTCCTTATCTCATGCCAGATCTCACGATCTCCTGACCTGCCTACGTCCTTGAGATGGAAATCCAATGGCAGTGTTTTGCACACCACCCAATGAGTCATTATAGTGTCACACACACACGCCATGATCTGTACAATCACCCTGGTGATGCCTGATTTGTGTCAATAATTATTCATTGTGTTTTTCTTTTCAATGGACAAATGGGAATTGTGGCTAAACTCAGGACATCAAACCTTGTGAATCTGTGCTCAGCTGTCCCTCCGCCTCCATTCCTTGCCAAGGAAAGCCTGACCTCCACCTTACCGAGTCCTTAGATGGCAGATGTACAAGCAGCAGATGACGTTCTCTAAGTTTGCATGACACAGGGTGAGTAGCTGTGATGGAAAATTAGAATAGGGTCGCTTTCCTGACGAGGGAAAAAGGAATCGGATCCTCTTGGGCGGTGGGCTGACGTTGCACCGTGAGTCCATGTCTGAGTGGGTTAGAGGGAGAGAGTAATGAGTCTTGACAGTGACTCAGAAAGATGTGACCAGTTGAAAAGCCCTCACTAGTCTCATCCCAGTCGATGCAAGAAATCATGTACATGTTGTGTAACCGACACAACAAATGAAAGTCTTACCTCAAACCCAATAAAGTCATCCAGACTTCACATGACCCTTCAACTGGCAAAAGTTGTGTTATAGTATCTCAAATAATTTCAGTTTCTATAATGAGGATTTGTAAAAATGAAAGTCTGATTACATGCAGATCATTAACTTTCTGTATGTCACAAAAAATACTTTGTCAAAGAGGTTATGGTTTTTCTGCTGTTTGCCTTTTTGTTTGTCTGTGAACAGCAAAAAATCAAGAAATCAAGGATGGATCAAAGGAAGAACTGAAACTAATCTGTAATTCGGGATTGAGTCGACATTGTAGATTCTATTAGATGTATGTAGACAATGTGACTGCAGAACAACAGTGGTAGAACAAAGTAACTAAAAGGAAAAAAATGCATACTTAAAAATGCAAAAGATAGTAGCAGTGGGAGAATTCAAAAATATATACATACATTGTTACTATTATTAATATTATTAGTAGTAGTATTACTAATTTAATAGTAGTAGTGGTGTAGATGCAAAAACCTATGTGCTGATTGTATTAATTTCTAACAAAGTTCTTTAGGAATTATGTTTGGTTTAAAAAAAAAAAAAAAAAAGAACTACAGCTGCCAAATTAATGTAGTGTAAAAGGAAAATAATAACCACTGAGGTAAAATGTAAATTCGGTCATTAAGGATGGGTTAAAGTAAATTATGCAACATAATGACCAGGTTTAAACATATTTTAACACAGCTATAGTGTTACAACTCAATACTAATGCTAGTGCAACTTCAAGTGTGCTTCTGAAAATGTGAGATGCAATCTTCCTCCCTTTTACCAAAAGCCTTGAAGGGAGTTCTGTGCTCTTTAGATTCAAAGGATTGGGTGACAATGCGGATACTAGTCCATGAATAAATCTCCTGCAGAAAGGAAAATGTCTCACAGGGCTCACACAGGATGAGGCAATTACATAATTTCAAACTTCTCAACCAAGTTTGAAGTGATGAGTGCAGTCAGGATGAATCTCTTACCTGTTATCTGAGGCAAGGGCACAGCCCTGGGTCTTGACTGTAAGGCCAAAACTGGATTAAGTATTGAACAGAAACATTAAAGGGCATCCTGGATCATGAGTGGCTCCAGCTTGAGAACAAGATTACTGTACTTAATGACAACAGCGAAGGATTCTTTGGTCCTTGGAAATACAGGACTCTTAGAACCTACTGTAACAAGTTAGCTGGTATGAGTTGGCCTTTCAACCTTGAAGGACCAAGGCAATGCAAGTTTTTTTTAAATGGCCTACATTAAATAAAGTTGATTCATCTATAAAACATATACAGTATCTCTTAGAAATGTTAAGTTAACCTATATTGTAATAATATTAGCTGTTATGCCAGTAAAATTAGTCAAAAGCATTATATTATGCAAAAATGTACTTGTAATAATTTCTATTGAGAATTTGTCTGAATATGGCCTCAGCTAAAATGAATATACTACCAAAACAGGTTAGGAGTAGCTGCTGCTTAGCAGACATGATAGTTAATAAGTTAAACCACCATATACAGTATGGACCATTAATAGAGACTGTAATTATCAGCGATAGAAATTAGAATTGCTTCTATGTATAATTACAGCTTCATAGAGACTTACTGGCAAACAAAGAGGGTATGTGCTGTGTACTGCACGATACAGGACATTTGGACTATTTTAAAACTTGGAGTGGCCAGAGAAGGTGAAATGTAATATGTGTGCGTTCACTGCTGGAGAAGAAGCATGGTGGGATGATGTGAACTAGTGGAACAGCTGCAGCGAGGCAATAAGGCATTCTCTCCTGTCAAACCTCAGCTGGAGAAAAAACAGAGTGCCCTGCTGCTCACACTCACGTCTGTTACGTTACTGGATTTGGGCCCGATGCCTTTCATATTTAATTCTACATGGTTCCGTTTTCAGCCATACCCAGAGATGTTTCTTTTGCCCTGACGTGGCGCATTTGACTGATTACATAAATGTGTTACCATGTTTTCATTGATGACCTCTGGCCTTACTGACAAGCATCCATTGACCTACCACTTATGTTGTGTTAGGCCACCAGGCAAAATGAGCAGAGACTCTGCACTTGACTACTACTCTGACTACTAACGCTCCTTAAAATGAACAAATACTAAGTAGTTGTTGTTTTTTTTCTGGCAAAAACATGGCTTGGGTCACCTCAGGATGAACTGTAATAACTTGTGTAATCTTCCCCAGAATGTTTAGGACCATCATTAGGTCAAAATGTCATTTGTGTGATGCTTTAAATGACAAAATAGAGATCAGGGGGGCTGAAGAAGTCATGTATATTGCTGAAGTTAAACTTTCACATTCCTTTACAGATCCAGAAACGGAAACCTTATTTATGTCTTAAAGAGCTCAGTTCCTGATCCTCATCACAATTTTGACCTGAAATAGGTTAAATAGAGGTGAACTAAGGACCACACGGTTGGTGTGTGGTTAGCAATCTTGCCTTTTCAGCAAAAAGACCCAGGTTTGTGACCCGGTCGGAACAAGCACCTCTCTGTATAGAGTTTGCAGGTTCTCCCTGTGTGTGCGTGGGTTTTCTCCTGCTTCCTCCAACAGACCAAAAATGCAGATTTGGGGATTAGGCCAGTTGCACACTCTAAATGTGAGAGTGGAAGTTATTTGTCTCTATATGTGGCCCTGTTATGGACTGGCAACCCACGGATAAAGCATAAGACATCCCTAATTACAACTTTACCCCAAAACCTAAACTGAACACATTTGTGACCCCTTGCTCCCTTTAAGAGCCATTCAAGTGTCAAAAGCTCAGAGTTCATGAACTGGGACAATTTTGCTGACATTTCTATAAACACTGGTATCCAGTGTAGATCATTTTACCATGAATGGTAACACATTATAATTTTTGTTGTATAATAATGTTTGATGTTCACATTTCCATTGCAGCTTTAAAGTTAGAATGCCATGATGCCATGTTCTTAAATGTCGTAAACATGCTTGCTGTTAGATTTTTACATGTTCTTACTTGAATTTACTTTAAAGCATAGTATATCTATTGAACAACTTGGTTCATTTTATAAACCGGTTTTAACTGAATTAGTAGCTTTGAACCTAATTAAAGACCACATATAAAATTAAAGGTAGTCTTCTGGTTTTTCTGAGGACACAATTTCGTAAGTAAAAATATACTGAATAGCCAGTGAGAGCAACTCATTTGGATGCAAAAAAAGCATGTTTCTTTGGAAAATGAACCTGCTTCTTACTTGATTTATTATGTCAGTAAACATTTTTCTGAGGAGTTAATTGTCTTACATGCTAGTTTAGAGTTTTCTTTAATAGAACACAGGGTCAATTTGACCCTGTGTTCTATTAATGATTAATAGAACACATCTATTACTGATTAATAGAACAAATGATTTACCCATATGGAGGAAAATGACTGACAGCTTGTATTGTCCAATAGAAGCCTGGTTGCATTTGAAGTCTCTGGATATCCGTTTGCAAACCGTCAACATGGCACCGACCAAATCGCGATTCTTCATACTTCAGAACAGGAGTTGAGACTCTTATCGGTGATGTCAGGACCAATTGCCATTTGGGCACAACGTTGCTGAGACTACCTTCATCAGCTCAGCTGTAATAGCAACTAGCTGTTGTTGCTATTACACTGTTATTGCTGTCACTATTACCCTTGCTTTTTTATTTATTGTATCACTTCTTGCATCATCATTTTTCACAGATACTCTATCGGGGGCATTCACTTCAACCCAAAAGAACCACACCAGGAGCAGAGACACTCCAGGGGAAGGTTCCACTGGACTAAACGAGGCTGGTAAGAACACACCATAAAACACCTCTAATGCTCTGCTAATTATGGGGACTTATTTAGTATGTCTTGTGTGTGCCCTGATGAGATCTCAGCTGACTTTTGAGTTATAAACACACACGTGGTCAGACTTCAGCCACGTTAACATCTACTGTAAACTGCCTGCCGTTGGAAAACTTCATATCCAAATTAAAAGATCCATCTTCAGGACAGATTACTGATGGGCTAAACAGTATTTATCCAGCGTCTGCACACCTGTTGCTGTTGACACTGGAGTGAGGTCAGTAAAAGATTGTTTTCTTTGTTGCCATCACATTACCCTCCATTTGTTACAGTGGGGATAGAAGCTGGCAGCAGAAGGCATGAGAAGTTAAAAAAAAAAAAAAAAAAAAAAAGTAGTGGCCTCTTATCCAAGACTGTATTCCTGAGGGAGAGTGGATGCATTTATTGCCTATGCAGTCTAATGGAAACAAGCTCGTCCCCTGTGAAAGTGAGTGTAGAGAGATGCTTCTCATCAAGGCCAGCTTGTGATGATTGGTGTGTGGGATGCGTATGGATCAACAGCAGGTGAGGAAGCCAGGGCGGTTGGAAGGAGGAACAGTCTTTATTAACAAAAAAAACAAAATCCGAACTGCACTGAGCCAAAAACGAAGGAGAACACAAAGCGAGGAGACTGACTGGTTGGCTGGGCAGAGGTCCCCGTGGATGACTAAAAAAGGAGAAAAAAGTAATTAGAGTCGAGCAGGAAAAAACACGGCATGCAGAGTTTGTGGAGAAAAAACGCAGAGTCAACTGTAGTGTTACCACTCTAGGAGTGAGACGCGCCGACACCTGCAGCAGCGAGGAACGAGGTATAAGAAGGCAGGGGCGGTGATCAGGAAACGAGCTGCAGGTGCGGAAGGGGGGAGGGGACTCTGCCTGGCCACGCAGGCAAGCCTCCTGAAAAAACCAAGCACAAGGGGAAAA